>CM062507.1:48647711-48655211 GCA_031479575.1 Coregonus ussuriensis | reverse complement strand
TCTCCTCTCTCCCTCCTCCAAGAGGGAGGTTGATGTTATTCTACTGATGTTCTATGGTATTCTGCTGATGTTCTATGGTATTCTACTGTTCTACTGATGTTCTATGGTATTCTGCTGTTCTACTGATGTTCTATGGTATTCTGCTGTTCTACTGATGTTCTATGGTATTCTACTGTTCTACTGATGTCCTATGGTATTCTGCTGTTCTACTGATGTTCTATGGTATTCTACTGTTCTACTGATGTTCTATGGTATTCTGCTGTTCTACTGATGTCCTATGGTATTCTACTGTTCTACTGATGTCCTATGGTATTCTACTGTTCTACTGATGTTCTATGGTATTCTACTGTTCTACTGATGTTCTATGGTATTCTACTGATGTTCTATGGTATTATACTGTTCTACTGATGTTCTATGGTGTTCTACTGATGTTCTATGGTATTCTACTGTTCTACTGATGTTCTATGGTATTCTACTGTTCTACTGATGTTCTATGGTATTATACTGTTCTACTGATGTTCTATGGTATTCTACTGTTCTACTGATGTTCTATGGTATTATACTGTTCTACTGATGTTCTATGGTGTTCTACTGATGTTCTATGGTATTCTGCTGTTCTACTGATGTTCTATGGTATTCTACTGATGTCCTATGGTATTCTACTGATGTTCTATGGTGTTCTACTGATGTTCTATGGTATTCTACTGTTCTACTGATGTTCTATGGTATTCTACTGTTCTACTGATGTTCTATGGTATTATACTGTTCTACTGATGTTCTATGGTATTCTATGTTCTCCAGGACCTGAGCTTCAATCAGCTGACTGAGATCCCCCGAGACCTGGAGAACTCCAAGAACATGCTGGTGCTCAACCTCAGCCACAACAGGTAGAATCTCTTATAATCTGTCATAACAGGTGACTAACAGGCCTTATAACCTCTAATAACAGGTGGCATACAGTTCTTATAACCTCTAATAACAGGTGGTATACAGGCCTTATAACCTCTAATAACAGGTGACATACAGGCCTTATAACCTCTAATAACAGGTGACTAACAGGCCTTATAACCTCTAATAACAGGTGGCATACAGGCCTTATAACCTCTAATAACAGGTGGCATACAGGCCTTATAACCTCTAATAACAGGTGACTAACAGGCCTTATAACCTCTAATAACAGGTGGCATACAGGCCTTATAACCTCTAACAGGTGGCATACAGGCCTTATAACCTCTAATAACAGGTGGCATACAGGCCTTATAACTCTAATAACAGGTGGCATACAGGCCTTATAACCTCTAACAGGTGACTAACAGGCCTTATAACCTCTAATAACAGGTGGCATACAGGCCTTATAACCTCTAACAGGTGGCATACAGGCCTTATAACCTCTAATAACAGGTGGCATACAGGCCTTATAACCTCTAACAACTGGTGACTAACAGGCCTTATAACCTCTAATAACAGGTGACTAACAGGCCTTATAACCTCTAATAACAGGTGGCATACAGGCCTTATAACCTCTAATAACAGGTGGCATACAGGCCTTATAACCTCTAATAACAGGTGGCATACAGGCCTTATAACCTCTAATAACAGGTGGCATACAGGCCTTATAACCTCTAATAACAGGTGGCATACAGGCCTACGCTATAACAGGATATATGTGTGTGTGTGTGTGTATATGTATGTATGTATGTATGTATATATATATATATATATATAGTAGATTATCCTGACCCAGTCCTCTCCTCTCAGCATCGATGCCATCCGTCCCAAACCAATTGTTTATTAACCTGCCTTATAACCTAATACTGACCCTCTCCTCCTCTCCTCTCAGCATCGATGCCATTCCCAACCAGTTGTTCATCAACCTGACTGACCTGCTGTACCTGGACCTGAGTGACAACAAGCTGGACAGCCTCCCCCCTCAGATGAGACGTCTCGTTCACCTCCAGACCCTCATCCTGAACAACAATCCCCTGATGCACGCCCAGCTACGGTACCAAGCTTTATAACACATTATAACCCCCTGAAGCATGCATGCCCAGTTACGGCACAAAGCTTTATAACACATAACCCCTTGACTTGCACTTAGCTATGGTACGAGGCTTTATAACACATAACACCCTAATACACATTATAACCCCCTGATGCATGACCAGCTATGATATGAAGCTTTATAATGCCTTAATATACATTATAACCCCCTGATGCACACCCAGCTATGATATGAAGCTTTATAACACCTTAATACACATTATAACCCCCTGATGCACACCCGGCTATGATATGAAGCTTTATAACACCTTAATACACATTATAACCCTCTGATGCACGCCTAGCTTCTGTACAAAGCTTTATAACGCCTTAATACACATTATAACCCCCTGATGCACGCCCAGCTATGATATGAAGCTTTATAACACCTTAATACACATTATAACCCCCTGATGCACACCCAGCTATGATATGAAGCTTTATAACACCTTAATACACATTATAACCCCCTGATGCACGCCCAGCTATGATATGAAGCTTTATAACTCCTTAATAAACATAACCCCCTGATGCACACCCAGCTATGATATGAAGCTTTATAACACCTTAATACACATTATAACCCCCTGATGCATGAACAGCTACAGTTTGAAGCTTTCTAAGTCCTTAATAAGTCTTAAGAAGCTTTCTAAGTCCTTAAGAAGCCTTAAGAAGCGTTCTAAGTCCTTAATAAGTCTGAAGAAGCTTTCTAAGTCCTTAATAAGCCTTAAGAAGCTTTCTAAGTCTGTAATAAGTCTTAAGAAGCTTTCTAAGTCCTTAATAAGCCTTAAGGAGCTGTCTAAGTGGTTCTGTGTGTGAGCAGGCAGCTGCCAGCCATGGTAGCCCTCCAGACTCTCCACCTGAGGAGCTCCCAGAGAACACAGAGCAACATGCCTACCAGTCTGGAGGGACTGGCTCACCTGGCAGGTAACACACACACCTGGCAGGGAACACACACACCTGGCAGGTAACACACACACCTGGCAGGTAACACACACACCTGGCAGGGAACACACACACCTGGCAGGTAACACACACACCTGGCAGGTAACACACACACCTGGCAGGGAACACACACACCTGGCAGGGAACACACACACCTGGCAGGGAACACACACACCTGGCAGGTAACACACACACCTGGCAGTAACACACACAAACACAGACCTGGCAGGTAACACACACACCTGGCAGGTAACCCACACACAAACACACACCTGGCAGGTAACACACACACCTGGCAGGTAACACACACACCTGGCAGGTAACACACACACCTGGCAGGTAACACACACACCTGGCAGGTAAAACACACAAACACACACCTGGCAGGTAACACACACACCTGGCAGGGAACACACACACCTGGCAGGGAACACACACACCTGGCAGGGAACACACACACCTGGCAGGTAACACACACACAAACACACACCTGGCAGGTAACACACACACCTGGCAGGTAACACACACACAAACACACACCTGGCAGGTAACACACACACCTGGCAGGTAACACACACACCTGGCAGGTAACACACACACCTGGCAGGTAACACACACACAAACACACACCTGGCAGGTAACACACACACCTGGCAGGGAACACACACACCTGGCAGGTAACACACACACAAACACACACCTGGCAGGTAACACACACACCTGGCAGGTAACACACACACAAACACACACCTGGCAGGTAACACACACACCTGGCAGGTAACACACACACCTGGCAGGTAACACACACACAAACACACACCTGGCAGGTAACACACACACAAACACACACCTGGCAGGTAACACACACACAAACACACACCTGGCAGGTAACACACACACCTGGCAGGTAACACACACACAAACACACACCTGGCAGGTAACACACACACAAACACACACCTGGCAGGTAACACACACACAAACACACACCTGGCAGGTAACACACACACACCTGGCAGGTAACACACACACAAACACACACCTGGCAGGTAACACACACACAAACACACACCTGGCAGGTAACACACACACACCTGGCAGGTAACACACACACACACACACACACCTGGCAGGTAACACACACACACACATACACACACACCTGGCAGGTAACACACACACACACCTGGCAGGTAACACACACCTGGCAGGTAACACACACACACACAAACACACACCTGGCAGGTAACACACACAAGCCAAGACTAAACTCAGGAAATGAATTTCCTTCAACCCGTGACGTCTCTCCTCAGACGTGGACCTGTCCTTTAACGACCTGAGTCGTGTCCCAGAATGCCTCTATACCCTGAGCAGTCTGAAGCGCCTGAACCTCTCCTCCAATCAGATCTCAGAGCTCTCCCTCTGTATCGACCAATGGACTCAGCTAGAGACACTCAACCTCAGCAGGAACCAACTCACATCGCTGCCTGTAAGAACCTGTCTGTCTCTTTGTCTCTGTCTCAGTTCAAGGGGTTTTATTGGCGTGTTGGGAAACATGTTTGCATTGCTAAAACAAGTAGATAATAAACTAAAGTGAGAAGCCACAAAACAACATCAACAAAAAAGCATCAGAAATTAACAGTCATCATTGCACTGAAAAAGGTTTTCAAAAAGATACGGCACAAAGCTTTTTAACACATTTTTAAACCCTTGACTTGTACTTAGCTATGGTACAACCCTTTATAACACATTATAACCCCCTGATGCACGCCCAGCTATATGAACATCTATAACACTCAAAAAGTTTTCGAAAATAAACATTTCAAGTGTTATATTATCAGCTATGTACAGTGTTTTAGCAATGAGTAAATAGTTGTAGTACGAATCGTGAGGAAGATAAATAAACATAAGTATTGGTTGTATTTACAATGTTGTTTGTGCTCTACTGGTTGCCCTTTTCTCATGGCAACGGGCCTCAAATCTTGCTGCTGTGACTGCACACTGCGGTATTTCGCCTAACAGATATGGGAGTTTATCAATGTTGGATTTGTTTTCTAATTCTCTGTGGGTCTGTGTAATCTGAGGGAAATATGTGTCTCTAATATGGTCATCCATTTGGCAGGAGGTTAGGAAGTGCAGCTCAGTTTCCACCTCATTTTGTGGGCAGTGTGCACATAGCCTGTCTTCTCTTGAGAGCCAGGTCTGCCTACGGCGGCCTTTCTCAATAGCAAGGCTATGCTCACTGAGTCTGTACATAGTCAAAGCTTTCCTTAAGTTGGGGTCAGTCACAGTGGTCAGGTATTCTGCCACTGTGTACTCTCTGTTTAGGGCCAAATAGCATTCTAGTTTGCTCTGTTTTTTTGTTAATTATTTCCAATGTGTCAAGTAATTATCTTTTTGTTTTCTCATGATTTGGTTGGGTCTAATTGTGTTGCTGTCCTGGGCTCTGTGGGTCTGTTTGTGTTTGTGAACAGAGCCCCAGAACCAGCTTGCTTAGGGGGACTCTTCTCCAAGTTCATCTCTCTGTAGGTGAGGACTCTGTTATGGAAGGTTTAAACATTTTTAGGTGGTTGTAGAATTTAATTGCTCTCTTCTGGATTTAGTTAATTAGCGGGAATAGGCCTAATTCTCCTCTGCATGCATTATTTGGTGTTTTACGTTCTACACAGAATATGTTTTTGCATAATTCTGCATGCAGTCTCTCAATTTGGTGTTTGTCCCATTTAGTGAATTCTTGGTTGGTGAGTGGACCCCAGACCTCAGAACCATAAAGGGCTTTATAACTGATTGATGTGTTTTTAGCCAGATCCTAATTGGGTTGTTCCTGTTGATGGCGTAGAAGGCCCTTCTTGCCTTGTCTCTCAGATCGTCATTTCGTTTGGATATTTAGGATAATTCTGCAGAACTTTGTATGTAGATTTTGTATTGGGTTTTTCTCCCAATGCTTAATTACAGGTTGGACCCAAAACCTCTCTTCCATATAGTGCAATTGGTAAAATTACACTGTTGAATCATTTGCACCAGATTGGGATAGGAATATATATATATATATTTTTTTTATTATTGTCTTTTTATGGAGTAAAATGCTTTGCAGTCATTTTATTTTAGTCCATTCACTGCCAGACCAAATCCACCAGAGGCACTCCTTTTCTGTCCCAGGTACCATTAGACATGTTCAACCAACCAGGAGGTATTTCCTCCTTTTCTGTCCCAGGTACCATTAGACATGTTCAACCAACCAGGAGGTATTTCCTCATTTGAAGGTCCCAGGTACCATTAGACATGTTCAACCAGGAGGTATTTCCTCATTTGAAGGTCCCAGGTAGCATTAGACATGTTCAACCAGGAGGTATTTCCTCATTTGAAGGTCCCAGGTAGCATTAGACATGTTCAACCAGGAGGTATTTCCTCATTTGAAGGTCCCAGGTACCATTAGACATGTTCAACCAGGAGGTATTTCCTCATTTGAAGGTCCCAGGTAGCATTAGACATGTTCAACCAGGAGGTATTTCCTCCTTTTCTGTCCCAGGTAGCATTAGACATGTTCAACCAGGAGGTATTTCCTCCTTTTCTGTCCCAGGTAGCATTAGACATGTTCAACCAGGAGGTATTTCCTCCTTTTCTGTCCCAGGTAGCATTAGACATGTTCAACCAGGAGGTATTTCCTCCTTTTCTGTTCCAGGTAGCATTAGACATGTTCAACCAGGAGGTATTTCCTCCTTTTCTGTCCCAGGTAGCATTAGACATGTTCAACCAGGAGGTATTTCCTCCTTTTCTGTCCCAGGTAGCATTAGACATGTTCAACCAACCAGGAGGTATTTCCTCATTTGAAGGTCCCAGGTAGCATTAGACATGTTCAACCAACCAGGAGGTATTTCCTCATTTTCTGTCCCAGGTAGCATTAGACGTGTTCAACCAGGAGGTATTTCCTCATTTTGAAGGAGTGTCTGCTGTTCTGATTCCTTTGGGTTTTCTGAAAGTTGATGTTGAGCCCAGTTGATGCTGTATTCCCAAAGAATGTTATGTTATTCCTGTAGACTCTGTTGGTGCCAATAGGGCAGCAAGCTGACCTCCATCTTTTCAGGGTGAGTCCAGGGGGCTGCAGATCGGTCCAACAACACTGCTAGTTCGTAGACGTTGAACAAGGATTGGACTTAAACTGCACCCTTGTCTCACCCCCCCCCCCCCCGTCTCCGTCTCCCCCCTGTCTCACCCCCCCCCCCGTCTCCGTCTCTCCCCAGTCTGCCATCTGTAAGCTGGGGAAGTTGAAGAAGCTTTATGTGAACAGCAACAAGCTGGACTTTGAGGGAGTTCCGTCTGGCGTGGGGAAGTTATCCAGCCTGCAGGAGTTCATGGCTGCTAACAATAACCTGGAACTCATACCTGAGGGTCTCTGTAGGTGGGTACCACACACACACGCACGCACACACAGACACACACACACACACACACAGACACACACACACACACACACACACACACACACACAGACACACACACACAGACACACACACA
>CM062507.1:48642439-48647211 GCA_031479575.1 Coregonus ussuriensis | reverse complement strand
TACAGCCTAGGATCAGCTGCAGAGAGAGAGGGACTGCCATAAATAAATATACAGCTAGGATCAGCTGCAGAGAGAGAGGACTGCCATAAATAAATATACAGCTAGGATCAGCTGCAGAGAGGGAGGACTGCCATAAATAAATATACAGCTAGGATCAGCTGCAGAGAGGGAGGACTGCCATAAATAAATATACAGCTAGGATCAGCTGCAGAGAGGGAGGACTGCCATAAATAAATATACAGCTAGGATCAGCTGCAGAGAGAGAGGACTGCCATAAATAAATATACAGCTAGGATCAGCTGCAGAGAGGGAGGACTGCCATAAATAAATATACAGCTAGGATCAGCTGCAGAGAGAGAGGACTGCCATAAATAAATATACAGCTAGGATCAGCTGCAGAGAGGGAGGACTGCCATAAATAAATATACAGCTAGGATCAGCTGCAGAGAGGAGAGGACTGCCATAAATAAATATACAGCTAGGATCAGCTGCAGAGAGGGAGGACTGCCATAAATAAATATACAGCTAGGATCAGCTGCAGAGAGAGAGGACTGCCATAAATAAATATACAGCTAGGATCAGCTGCAGAGAGAGAGGACTGCCATAAATAAATATACAGCTAGGATCAGCTGCAGAGAGGGAGGACTGCCATAAATAAATATACAGCTAGGATCAGCTGCAGAGAGAGGGAGGACTGCCATAAATAAATATACAGCTAGGATCAGCTGCAGAGAGAGAGAGGACTGCCATAAATAAATATACAGCTAGGATCAGCTGCAGAGAGGGAGGACTGCCATAAATAAATATACAGCTAGGATCAGCTGCAGAGAGAGAGGACTGCCATAAATAAATATACAGCTAGGATCAGCTGCAGAGAGGGAGGACTGCCATAAATAAATATACAGCTAGGATCAGCTGCAGAGAGAGAGGACTGCCATAAATAAATATACAGCTAGGATCAGCTGCAGAGAGAGAGGACTGCCATAAATAAATATACAGCTAGGATCAGCTGCAGAGAGAGAGAGGACTGCCATAAATAAATATACAGCTAGGATCAGCTGCAGAGAGAGAGAGGACTGCCATAAATAAATATACAGCTAGGATCAGCTGCAGAGAGAGAGGACTGCCATAAATAAATATACAGCTAGGATCAGCTGCAGAGAGAGAGGACTGCCATAAATAAATATACAGCTAGGATCAGCTGCAGAGAGAGAGGACTGCCATAAATAAATATACAGCTAGGATCAGCTGCAGAGAGAGAGGACTGCCATAAATAAATATACAGCTAGGATCAGCTGCAGAGAGGAGAGGACTGCCATAAATAAATATACAGCTAGGATCAGCTGCAGAGAGAGGAGGACTGCCATAAATAAATATACAGCTAGGATCAGCTGCAGAGAGAGGAGGACTGCCATAAATAAATATACAGCTAGGATCAGCTGCAGAGAGAGAGGACTGCCATAAATAAATATACAGCTAGGATCAGCTGCAGAGAGGAGAGGACTGCCATAAATAAATATACAGCTAGGATCAGCTGCAGAGAGAGAGGACTGCCATAAATAAATATACAGCTAGGATCAGCTGCAGAGAGAGAGGACTGCCATAAATAAATATACAGCTAGGATCAGCTGCAGAGAGGAGAGGACTGCCATAAATAAATATACAGCTAGGATCAGCTGCAGAGAGAGAGGACTGCCATAAATAAATATACAGCTAGGATCAGCTGCAGAGAGAGAGGACTGCCATAAATAAATATACAGCTAGGATCAGCTGCAGAGAGAGAGGACTGCCATAAATAAATATACAGCTAGGATCAGCTGCAGAGAGAGAGGACTGCCATAAATAAATATACAGCTAGGATCAGCTGCAGAGAGAGAGGACTGCCATAAATAAATATACAGCTAGGATCAGCTGCAGAGAGAGAGGACTGCCATAAATAAATATACAGCTAGGATCAGCTGCAGAGAGAGAGGACTGCCATAAATAAATATACAGCTAGGATCAGCTGCAGAGAGAGAGGACTGCCATAAATAAATATACAGCTAGGATCAGCTGCAGAGAGAGAGGACTGCCATAAATAAATATACAGCTAGGATCAGCTGCAGAGAGAGAGGACTGCCATAAATAAATATACAGCTAGGATCAGCTGCAGAGAGAGAGGACTGCCATAAATAAATATACAGCTAGGATCAGCTGCAGAGAGAGAGGACTGCCATAAATAAATATACAGCTAGGATCAGCTGCAGAGAGAGAGGACTGCCATAAATAAATATACAGCTAGGATCAGCTGCAGAGAGAGAGGACTGCCATAAATAAATATACAGCTAGGATCAGCTGCAGAGAGAGAGGACTGCCATAAATAAATATACAGCTAGGATCAGCTGCAGAGAGAGAGGACTGCCATAAATAAATATACAGCTAGGATCAGCTGCAGAGAGAGAGGACTGCCATAAATAAATATACAGCTAGGATCAGCTGCAGAGAGAGAGGACTGCCATAAATAAATATACAGCTAGGATCAGCTGCAGAGAGAGAGGACTGCCATAAATAAATATACAGCTAGGATCAGCTGCAGAGAGAGAGGACTGCCATAAATAAATATACAGCTAGGATCAGCTGCAGAGAGAGAGGACTGCCATAAATAAATATACAGCTAGGATCAGCTGCAGAGAGAGAGGACTGCCATAAATAAATATACAGCTAGGATCAGCTGCAGAGAGAGAGGACTGCCATAAATAAATATACAGCTAGGATCAGCTGCAGAGAGAGAGGACTGCCATAAATAAATATACAGCTAGGATCAGCTGCAGAGAGAGAGGACTGCCATAAATAAATATACAGCTAGGATCAGCTGCAGAGAGAGAGGACTGCCATAAATAAATATACAGCTAGGATCAGCTGCAGAGAGAGAGGACTGCCATAAATAAATATACAGCTCTAGGATCAGCTGCAGAGAGAGAGGACTGCCATAAATAAATATACAGCTAGGATCAGCTGCAGAGAGAGAGGACTGCCATAAATAAATATACAGCTAGGATCAGCTGCAGAGAGAGAGGACTGCCATAAATAAATATACAGCTCTAGGATCAGCTGCAGAGAGAGAGAGGACTGCCATAAATAAATATACAGCTAGGATCAGCTGCAGAGAGAGAGGACTGCCAATAATAAATATACAGCTAGGACAGCTGCAGAGTGAGAGGACTGCCATAAATAAATACTGGTAGACTCAATAAATAATCAATACTGGTAGACTCAATAAATAATCAATACTGGTAGACTCAATAAATAATCAATACTGGTAGACTCAATAAATAATCAATACTGGTAGACTCAATAAATAATCAATACTGGTAGACTCAATAAATAATCAATACTGGTAGACTCAATAAATAATCAAGTCTAGTAGACTCAATAAATAATCAATACTGGTAGACTCAATAAATAATCAATACTGGTAGACTCAATAAATAATCAATACTGGTAGACTCAATAAATAATCAAGTCTGGTAGACTCAATAAATAATCAATACTGGTAGACTCAATAAATAATCAATACTGGTAGACTCAATAAATAATCAATACTGGTAGACTCAATAAATAATCAATACTGGTAGACTCAATAAATAATCAATACTGGTAGACTCAATAAATAATCAATACTGGTAGACTCAATAAATAATCAATACTGGTAGACTCAATAAATAATCAATACTGGTAGACTCAATAAATAATCAATACTGGTAGACTCAATAAATAATCAATACTGGTAGACTCAATAAATAATCAATACTGGTAGACTCAATAAATAATCAATACTGGTAGACTCAATAAATAATCAATACTGGTAGACTCAATAAATAATCAATACTGGTAGACTCAATAAATAATCAATACTGGTAGACTCAATAAATAATCAATACTGGTAGACTCAATAAATAATCAATACTGGTAGACTCAATAAATAATCAATACTGGTAGACTCAATAAATAATCAATACTGGTAGACTCAATAAATAATCAATACTGGTAGACTCAATAAATAATCAATACTGGTAGACTCAATAAATAATCAATACTGGTAGACTCAATAAATAATCAATACTGGTAGACTCAATAAATAATCAATACTGGTAGACTCAATAAATAATCAATACTGGTAGACTCAATAAATAATCAATACTGGTAGACTCAATAAATAATCAATACTGGTAGACTCAATAAATAATCAATACTGGTAGACTCAATAAATAATCAATACTGGTAGACTCAATAAATAATCAATACTGGTAGACTCAATAAATAATCAATACTGGTAGACTCAATAAATAATCAATACTGGTAGACTCAATAAATAATCAATACTGGTAGACTCAATAAATAATCAATACTGGTAGACTCAATAAATAATCAATACTGGTAGACTCAATAAATAATCAATACTGGTAGACTCAATAAATAATCAATACTGGTAGACTCAATAAATAATCAATACTGGTAGACTCAATAAATAATCAATACTGGTAGACTCAATAAATAATCAATACTGGTAGACTCAATAAATAATCAATACTGGTAGACTCAATAAATAATCAATACTGGTAGACTCAATAAATAATCAATACTGGTAGACTCAATAAATAATCAATACTGGTAGACTCAATAAATAATCAATACTGGTAGACTCAATAAATAATCAATACTGGTAGACTCAATAAATAATCAATACTGGTAGACTCAATAAATAATCAATACTGGTAGACTCAATAAATAAT
>CM062507.1:48629939-48637439 GCA_031479575.1 Coregonus ussuriensis | reverse complement strand
GTGTGTGTGTGTGTTCTGTACCTGTCCAGCGGTCCCAGCCACCACCAGCCTATCTCTCTGTGTGTGTGTGTTCTGTACCTGTCCAGCGGTCCCAGCCACCACCAGCCTATCTCTCTGTGTGTGTGTGTTCTGTACCTGTCCAGCGGTCCCAGCCACCACCAGCCTATCTCTCTGTGTGTGTGTGTGTGTGTGTGTGTGTGTGTGTGTGTGTTCTGTACCTGTCCAGCGGTCCCAGCCACCACCAGCCTATCTCTCTCTGTGTGTGTGTGTTCTGTACCTGTCCAGCGGTCCCAGCCACCACCAGCCTATCTCTCTCTGTGTGTGTGTTCTGTACCTGTCCAGCGGTCCCAGCCACCACCAGCCTATCTCTCTGTGTGTGTGTGTTCTGTACCTGTCCAGCGGTCCCAGCCACCACCAGCCTATCTCTCTGTGTGTGTGTGTTCTGTACCTGTCCAGCGGTCCCAGCCACCACCAGCCTATCTCTCTGTGTGTGTGTGTTCTGTACCTGTCCAGCGGTCCCAGCCACCACCAGCCTATCTCTCTGTGTGTGTGTGTTCTGTACCTGTCCAGCGGTCCCAGCCACCACCAGCCTGCAGCTGTGTTTACAGAGACTGATCTTCTGGATCCCCAGACGAGGATCATCACTATACGGATCAAAACAACCCACCTAGAACACACACCATCATCATCATCATCATCATCATCATCATCATTACTACAGACACCAGCAAAACAACCCACCTAGAACACACACCACCATCATCATCATCATCATTACTACAGACACCAGCAACCCAACAGGAGTCTCTCTAATACATTCAATTACTAAAATGTTATTTATCCCAGGGGGGGAATCAGGCCAACACGTTATTTATCCCAGAGGGGGAATCAGGCCAACATGTTATTTATCCCAGAGGGGGAATCAGGCCAACACGTTATTTATCCCAGAGGGGGAATCAGGCCAACATGTTATTTATCCCAGAGGGGGATTCAGGCCAACATGTTATTTATCCCAGAGGGGGAATCAGGCCAACACGTTATTTATCCCAGAGGGGGAATCAGGCCAACATGTTATTTATCCCAGAGGGGGATTCAGGCCAACATGTTATTTATCCCAGAGGGGGAATCAGGCCAACACGTTATTTATCCCAGAGGGGGAATCCGGCCAACATGTCTACTTTACAGATCACCAACCTAAAACCCCAAAGAACAAGCAATGCAGTAGTAGTAGTAGCAGTAGTAGTAGTAGTAGTAGTAGTAGTAGTAGTAGTAGTAGTATAGTAGTAGTATAGTAGTAGTAGTAGTAGTATAGTAGTGTAGTAGTAGTAGTATAGTAGTAGTAGTATAGTAGTATAGTAGTAGTAGTAGTATAGTATAGTAGTAGTAGTATAGTAGTAGTACAGTAGTAGTAGTATAGTAGTAGTAGTATAGTAGTAGTATTGTAGTAGTATAGTAGTAGTAGTATTGTAGTAGTAGTAGTAGTAGTAGTAGTATTATTGTAGTAGTAGTAGTAGTAGTAGTATAGTAGTAGTAGTATTGTAGTAGTAGTAGTAGTAGTAGTAGTAGTAGTATTATTGTAGTAGTAGTAGTAGTAGTAATAGTAGTAGTATTATTGTAGTAGTAGTAGTAGTAGTAGTAGTAGTAGTAGTAGTATGAGTGTAAGTTGAGGAGAGACTGACATGCATGTTACTGACACTTTCCCTCCATGTATAATATAATATAAAATAATATAATAATATGCCATTTAGCAGACGCTTTTATCCAAAGCGACTTACAGTCATGTGTGCATACATTTTTACGTATGGGTGGTCCCGGGGATGGAACCCACTACCTTGGCGTTACAAGCGCCGTGCTCTACCAGCTGAGCTCCAGAGGACCAAGCACCGTGCTCTACCAGCTGAGCTCCAGAGGACCAAGCACCGTGCTGCTCTACCAGCTGAGCTCCAGAGGACCAAGCACCGTGCTGCTCTACCAGCTGAGCTCCAGAGGACCAAGCACCGTGCTCTACCAGCTGAGCTCCAGAGGACCAAGCACCGTGCTCTACCAGCTGAGCTCCAGAGGACCAAGCACCGTGCTCTACCAGCTGAGCTACAGAGGACCAAGCACCGTGCTCTACCAGCTGAGCTCCAGAGGACCAAGCGCCGTGCTCTACCAGCTGAGCTCCAGAGGACCAAGCACCGTGCTCTACCAGCTGAGCTACAGAGGACCAAGCACCGTGCTCTACCAGCTGAGCTACAGAGGACCAAGCACCGTGCTCTACCAGCTGAGCTCCAGAGGACCAAGCGCCGTGCACTACCAGCTGAGCTACAGAGGACCGTAGTACGATACGTGCTGCTTTGTTCATGGACCAACTGCAATTTACCCATGTCCTTCTTTGCCGCACATGACCACACAGCTGGGCAGTAGTCCAGGTGCAACAAAACTAGGGCCTGTAGGACCTGTCTGGTCGACTGAGATGTCAACAAGGCAGAGCAACGCCCTATCATGGACAGACCTCTTCCCTTTTAACAACCATTGAGTCTATATGTTTTGAACATGACAGCTTGCTATCTAGGGTTACACCCAGCAGTTTAGTCTCCTCAACTTGCTCAATAGCAACATTATTCAATAATAGATCTAAACGAGGTTTAGCGTTGAGCGAGTGATATATCCCCAAAATGATGCTTTTAGTTTAAGATATTTAGCACCAGCCTATTTTAGTTACCCATTCTAAAACTGACTGGAGCTCTATGTTAAGGGTGTCAGTCATTTATTTTACTGTTGCAGCTGACGTGTATGCTGTTGATTCGTCAGCGTACAGACACACAGGCTTTATTCAAGGTCAGGGGAAGGTCATTAGTAATAACAGAAAACCAAAGTTTGCTAAGCACCTGTAACAGGCTGATTGGTCGGCCGTTTGAACCATTAAAAGGTGTTCTGCTGTTCTTGGGTAGTGGAATGACCTTTGGGTAGTGGATTTGACCTTTGCCTCCCTCCATATCTGAGGTCACACACCATCTTCTAGGCTTACATTTTTAACTTTAGGACAGAGGTCAGGGGTGTGTGTGTGTGTGTGTGTGTGTGTGTGTGTGTGTGCGCGCATGTGGAGTGTGTGTGTATTTGTATTTATTATGGATCCCCATTAGTTCCTGCCAAGGCAGCAGCTACTCTTCCTGGGGTTCATTATGGATCCCCATTAGTTCCTGCCAAGGCAGCAGCTACTCTTCCTGGGGTTTATTATGGATCCCCATTAGTTCCTGCCAAGGCAGCAGCTCCTCTTCCTGGGGTTTATTATGGATCCCCATTAGTTACTGCCAAGGCAGTGGCTACTCTTCCTGGGATTTATTATGGATCCCCATTAGTTCCTGCCAAGGCAGCAGCTCCTCTTCCTGGGGTTTATTATGGATCCCCATTAGTTACTGCCAAGGCAGCAGCTACTCTTCCTGGGATTTATTATGGATCCCCATTAGTTCCTGCCAAGGCAGCAGCTACTCTTCCTGGGGTTTATTATGGATCCCCATTAGTTCCTGCCAGGAACCCCAGGAAGAGTAGCTGCTGGTGTGTGTGTGTGTGTCTGCATGTGTGTGTGTGTGTCTGCCTGTGTGTGTGTGTGTGTGTGTGTGTGTGTCTGCGTGTGTGTGTGTGTGTTCTGACCTTCCTGAAGGGAGGCCACTCCTCCTCCTGCAGTGCTTCGGGGTCGTTGACAGGGTCCAGGAGGTCGTCGTTAGGGTAACAGTCGGTATGGAAGACGTTAGCCGTGCTGAGCTTGTAGACAGGAGTCAGGGCCACACCAGACACATCCCAGAACCGCACGGTACCGTCCTCATGCCTGCACACACACACACACACACACACACAGAACATGGTGGTGGCAGTAGGAAGACTACAAAGGACTGTGTGTGTGTGTGTGTGTGTGTGACTGTGTGTGTGTGTGTGTGTGTTTACCCTGTCAGCAACAGCTCCTGTTGTTTGGGCGGGGGCGCTAGATTCTCCCCTCCACATATCGGCCAACTCTACACACACACACACACACACACACACACACACACACAGACAGAGTTGTAGGTTAGATGACAGATGCCCACATTGCAGCAGAGAGACTAAGAAGTGAATAAGGCCTCATTCATCCAGCTGTGAACACGTCCCTTAGATGACCTCTAACCCCTCTGTTCATCCCTCTAACCCCTCTGTTCATCCCTCTAACCCCTCTGTTCATCCCTCTAACCCCCTCTGTTCATCCCTCTAACCCCTCTGTTCATCCCTCTGACCCCTCTGTTCATCCCTCTAACCCCTCTGTTCATCCCTCTAACCCATCTGATGACCTCTAACCCCTCTGTTCATCCCTCTAACCCCTCTGTTCATCCCTCTAACCCCTCTGTTCATCCCTCTGACCCCTCTGTTCATCCCTCTAACCCCTCTGTTCATCCCTCTAACCCATCTGATGACCTCTAACCCCTCTGTCCATCCCTCTAACCCCTCTGTTCATCCCTCTAACCCCTCTGTTCATCCCTCTGACCCCTCTGTTCATCCCTCTGACCCCTCTGTCCATCCCTCTAACCCCTCTGTTCATCCCTCTGACCCCTGTTCATCCCTCTGACCCCTCTGTCCATCCCTCTGACCCCTCTGTCCATCCCTCTGACCCCTCTGTCCATCCCTCTGACCCCTCTGTTCATCCCTCTAACCCCTCTGTTCATCCCTCTGACCCCTCTGTTCATCCCTCTGACCCCTCTGTCCATCCCTCTGACCCCTCTGTTCATCCCTCTAACCCCTCTGTCCATCCCTCTGACCCCTCTGTTCATCCCTCTGACCCCTCTGTTCATCCCTCTAACCCCCTCTGTTCATCCCTCTAACCCCCTCTGTTCATCCCTCTGACCCCTCTGTTCATCCCTCTGACCCCTCTGTCCATCCCTCTGACCCCTCTGTTCATCCCTCTAACCCCTCTGTCCATCCCTCTGACCCCTCTGTTCATCCCTCTGACCCATCTGTTCATCCCTCTAACCCCTCTGTTCATCCCTCTGACCCCTCTGTTCATCCCTCTAACCCCTCTGTTCATCCCTCTGACCCCTCTGTTCATCCCTCTGACCCCTCTGTTCATCCCTCTGACCCCTCTGTTCATCCCTCTGACCCCTCTGTCCATCCCTCTGACCCCTCTGTTCATCCCTCTGACCCCTCTGTCCATCCCTCTGACCCCTCTGTCCATCCCTCTGACCCCTCTGTTCATCCCTCTAACCCCTCTGTTCATCCCTCTAACCCCTCTGTTCATCCCTCTAACCCCTCTGTTCATCCCTCTGACCCCTCTGTCCATCCCTCTAACCCCTCTGTTCATCCCTCTGTTCATCCCTCTGTTCATCCCTCTGACCCCTCTGTTCATCCCTCTAACCCCTCTGTTCATCCCTCTGACCCCTCTGTTCATCCCTCTGACCCCTCTGTTCATCCCTCTGACCCCTCTGTTCATCCCTCTGACCCCTCTGTTCATCCCTCTAACCCCTCTGTTCATCCCTCTGACCCCTCTGTTCATCCCTCTAACCCCGCTGTTCATCCCTCTAACCCATCTGATGACCTCTAACCCCTCTGTTCATCCCTCTGACCCCTCTGTCCATCCCTCTGACCCCTCTGTTCATCCCTCTAACCCCTCTGTTCATCCCTCTGACCCCTCTGTTCATCCCTCTGACCCCTCTGTTCATCCCTCTGTTCATCCCTCTGACCCCTCTGTTCATCCCTCTGACCCCTCTGTCCATCCCTCTGACCCCTCTGTTCATCCCTCTGACCCCTCTGTTCATCCCTCTGACCCCTCTGTTCATCCCTCTGACCCCTCTGTTCATCCCTCTGTCCATCCCTCTGACCCCTCTGTTCATCCCTCTAACCCCTCTGTTCATCCCTCTGACCCCTCTGTTCATCCCTCTGACCCCTCTGTTCATCCCTCTGACCCCTCTGTTCATCCCTCTAACCCCTCTGTTCATCCCTCTAACCCCTCTGTTCATCCCTCTGACCCCTCTGTTCATCCCTCTGACCCCTCTGTTCATCCCTCTGACCCCTCTGTTCATCCCTCTAACCCCTCTGTTCATCCCTCTGTTCATCCCTCTGACCCCTCTGTTCATCCCTCTGTTCATCCCTCTGACCCCTCTGTTCATCCCTCTGACCCCTCTGTTCATCCCTCTGACCCCTCTGTTCATCCCTCTAACCCCTCTGTTCATCCCTCTAACCCCTCTGTTCATCCCTCTAACCCCTCTGTTCATCCCTCTGACCCCTCTGTCCATCCCTCTGATGACCTCTAACCCCTCTGTTCATCCCTCTGACCCCTCTGTTCATCCCTCTGACCCCTCTGTTCATCCCTCTAACCCCTCTGTTCATCCCTCTAACCCCTCTGTTCATCCCTCTGACCCCTCTGTTCATCCCTCTAACCCCTCTGTTCATCCCTCTGACCCCTCTGTTCATCCCTCTGACCCCTCTGTTCATCCCTCTAACCCCTCTGTTCATCCCTCTAACCCCTCTGTTCATCCCTCTAACCCCTCTGTTCATCCCTCTAACCCCTCTGTTCATCCCTCTAACCCCTCTGTTCATCCCTCTGACCCCTCTGTTCATCCCTCTGACCCCTCTGTTCATCCCTCTGACCCCTCTGTTCATCCCTCTGACCCCTCTGTTCATCCCTCTGACCCCTCTGTTCATCCCTCTGACCCCTCTGTTCATCCCTCTGACCCCTCTGATGACCTCTAACCCCTCTGTTCATCCCTCTAACCCCTCTGTTCATCCCTCTAACCCCTCTGTTCATCCCTCTGACCCCTCTGTTCATCCCTCTGACCCCTCTTTTCATCCCTCTGACCCCTCTTTTCATCCCTCTGACCCCTCTGTTCATCCCTCTGACCCCTCTGTTCATCCCTCTAACCCCTCTGTCCATCCCTCTGACCCCTCTGTTCATCCCTCTAACCCCTCTGTTCATCCCTCTAACCCCTCTGTTCATCCCTCTGACCCCTCTGTTCATCCCTCTGACCCCTCTGTTCATCCCTCTGACCCCTCTGTTCATCCCTCTGACCCCTCTGTTCATCCCTCTGACCCCTCTGTTCATCCCTCTAACCCCTCTGTTCATCCCTCAAACCCCTCTGTTCATCCCTCTGACCCCTCTGTTCATCCCTCTGACCCCTCTGTTCATCCCTCTGACCCCTCTGTTCATCCCTCTGACCCCTCTGTTCATCCCTCTGACCCCTCTGTTCATCCCTCTGACCCCTCTGTCCATCCCTCTGACCCCTCTGTTCATCCCTCTGACCCCTCTGTCCATCCCTCTGACCCCTCTGTCCATCCCTCTGACCCCTCTGTTCATCCCTCTAACCCCTCTGTTCATCCCTCTGACCCCTCTGTTCATCCCTCTGACCCCTCTGTTCATCCCTCTGACCCCTCTGTTCATCCCTCTGACCCCTCTGTTCATCCCTCTGACCCCTCTGTTCATCCCTCTGACCCCTCTGTTCATCCCTCTAACTCCTCTGTTCCAGTGCCAACTCCAACCCTCCCTGGCCCTGCCGCAGGCTG
>CM062507.1:48594939-48624939 GCA_031479575.1 Coregonus ussuriensis | reverse complement strand
CAGCCAATGAAAAGTGAGAGCAGAACCGAGACCGGAGAAGAGAGCAGGAGAGAAGTGCAGTGTTTCAGATGAGGCAGAACCAACACACACACACACACACACACACACACACACACACACACACACACACACACACACACACACACACACAGACACAGACACAGACACAGACACACAGACACAGACACACACACACACGAGGCCAGTCCAGCAGAAAGGATGGTCTCCAGAACCATCGAGCCACAAACATTACCCACAAAGCACTCCATTGTCTCTCCATCTCCCCTCTCAACCGCCATCCCCCTCTCTCACCCTTTCAACCTCCTCTCTCTCCCCGTCCCTCACCCCCTCAACCTCCTCTCTCTCCCCGTCCCTCACCCACTCAACCTCCTCTCTCTCCCCGTCCCTCACCCCCTCAACCTCCTCTCTCTCCCCCTCTCACCCTTTCAACCTCCTCTCTCTCCCCGTCCCTCACCCCCTCAACCTCCTCTCTCTCCCCCTCCTCACCCACTCAACCTCCTCTCTCTCCCCGTCCCTCACCCACTCAACCTCCTCTCTCTCCCCGTCCCTCACCCACTCAACCTCCTCTCTCTCTCCGTCCCTCACCCACTCAACCTCCTCTCTCTCCCCGTCCCTCACCCACTCAACCTCCTCTCTCTCCCCGTCCCTCACCCACTCAACCTCCTCTCTCTCCCCGTCCCTCACCCACTCAACCTCCTCTCTCTCCCCGTCCCTCACCCACTCAACCTCCTCTCTCTCCCCGTCCCTCACCCCCTCAACCTCCATCCCCCTCTCATCCTACTCTCTCACTGAGTCAAGGCCCTTCCCCCTAACGACCATGACAACAGGAAGCCCTTCTCCCTAACGACCATCACAACAGGTCCCTTCCCCTTAACAACCATTACAACAGGACCCTTCCCCCTAACGACCATCACAACAGGACCCTTCCCCCTAACGACCATCACAACAGGACCCTTCCCCCTAACGACCATCACAACAGGACCCTTCCCCCTAACGACCATCACAACAGGACCCTTCCCCCTAACGACCATCACAACAGGACCCTTCCCCCTAACGACCATCACAACAGGACCCTTCCCCCTAACGACCATGACAACAGGACCCTTCCCCCTAACGACCATGACAACAGGACCCTTCTCCCTAACGACCATCACAACAGGACCCTTCCCCCTAACGACCATCACAACAGGACCCTTCCCCCTAACGACCATCACAACAGGACCCTTCCCCCTAACGACCATGACAACAGGACCCTTCCCCCTAACGACCATGACAACAGGTCCCTTCTCCCTAACGACCATCACAACAGGACCCTTCCCCCTAACGACCATCACAACAGGACCCTTCTCCCTAACGACCATCACAACAGGTCCCTTCTCCCTAACGACCATCACAACAGGACCCTTCCGCCTAACGACCATCACAGCAGGACCCTTCTCCCTAACGACCATCACAACAGGTCCCTTCTCCCTAACGACCATCACAACAGGACCCTTCCGCCTAACGACCATGACAACAGGAAGCCCTTCTCCCTAACGACCATCACATTTTTACATTTACATTACATTACATTTTAGTCATTTAGCAGACGCTCTTATCCAGAGGATCACAACAGGACCCTTCCTCCTATCAACCATCACAACAGGTCCCTTCCCCTAACAACCATCACAACAGGTCCCTTCTCCCTAACGACCATCACAACAGGTCCCTTCTCCCTAACGACCATCACAACAGGACCCTTCCCCCTAACGACCATCACAACAGGACCCTTCCCCTTAACGACCATCACAACAGGACCCTTCTCCCTAACAACCATCACAACAGGACCCTTCCCCCTAACGACCATCACAACAGGACCCTTCCCCCTAACGACCATCACAACAGGACCCTTCTCCCTAACGACCATCACAGCAGGACCCTTCTCCCTAACGACCATCACAACAGGTCCCTTCTCCCTAATGACCATCACAACAGGACCCTTCTCCCTAACGACCATCACAACAGGACCCTTCTCCCTAACGACCATCACAACAGGTCCCTTCTCCCTAACGACCATCACAACAGGACCCTTCCCCCTAACGACCATCACAACAGGACCCTTCCCCCTAACGACCATCACAACAGGACCCTTCTCCCTAACGACCATCACAGCAGGACCCTTCTCCCTAACGACCATCACAACAGGACCCTTCCCCCTAACGACCATCACAACAGGACCCTTCTCCCTAACGACCATCACAACAGGTCCCTTCTCCCTAATGACCATCACAACAGGTCCCTTCCCCCTAACGACCATCACAACAGGTCCCTTCTCCCTAACGACCATGACAACAGGACCCTTCTCCCTAACGACCATCACAACAGGTCCCTTCCCCCTAACGACCATCACAACAGGACCCTTCTCCCTAACGACCATCACAACAGGTCCCTTCCCCCTAACGACCATCACAACAGGACCCTTCCCCCTAACGACCATCACAACAGGTCCCTTCCCCCTAACGACCATCACAACAGGTCCCTTCCCCTAACGACCATCACAACAGGACCCTTCCCCCTAACGACCATGACAACAGGAGCAGTGGGAAGTGTACACACAACATAGATACACACCTGTGACAGCTCTCCTCTCAGCTGACCAGGATGGAGAAGGGATGGAACCTGGAGAACCAACCCATTCTAGAACCCAACCCATTCTAGAACCAACCCATTCTAGAACCAACCCATTCTAGAACCCAACCCATTCTAGAACCCAACCCACACTCCCTCCCACTGGCTGAAGCAGCTGTCACTCACCTCTGCATCACCTGGTCCAGCAGCAGTGATTGGTTGTCCCTCAGCGAGAGGCGTGGCAGATCCAGGAAGTGTATGCCCCCTCCCTCGGTGCCGACACACAGCAGGTCACATGACCTCAACAGCAGCAGCACCGTCACACGGCTCGCACTGGAGGCAACACACACACATTATAAACACACACATTAATGTATGTGTGTGTGTTCCACGTCTCACTGTGTGTGTGTGTGTGTCTGGTGGTGGTGGTTTGTTTGTGTGTGTGTGTGTGTGTGGTGGTGTGTGTGTCTCTCTCTGTGTGTGTGTGTGTGTGTGTGTCTCTCTCTCTCTCTATGTGTGTGTGTGTGTGTGCGTGCGTGCGTGCGTGCGTGCGTGCGTGCGTGGTGGTGTGTGTGTCTCTGTGTGTGTGTGTGTGTCTCTCTCTGTGTGTGTGTGTATGTCTCTCTCTGTGTGTGTGTGTGTGCGTGCGTGCGTGCGTGCGTGCGTGTGCATGTGTGTCTCTGTGTGTGTGTGTGTGTGTCTCTCTCTGTGTGTGTGTGTGTGTGCGTGTGCGTGTGCGTGTGTGTGTGTGTGTGTGTACCTGCAGCTCTCTAGTCCAGGTCGTCCCAGGAGACTGTAGTTGTGTTTTTCTTCCAGGTAGACCACGCCTTCTCTCTTAGCCCCGCCCCTGTCCCGGGAAGCTCTGCCCAGCTCCCACAGGTGCAGCGTGTTGTCATCAAGCAGCGACAACAGACGGCCCTATCACAGAGCACAACACCAGGATGACATCACAGACCAGGTTAAACTACTTAACGCTTTAACTGTCCCACAAGGTTTCCGCATTTTTTTGGGGTAAAATCAACAATTCCCTGCAAATATTGCATATTTAACCAATCACCGCACTATTTCCGCCATAAAACAATCTAATCATTGCATTATCGTATAAAACTGACCCAGTCGTCGCAGCACTAAATGACGGCTTGCGATTTAAACCATTCCGGGAAAAGTTAGGATATGCGCACAAGCGCTCTACACACACATGCACTGTAATATTGTTGTATGGTGGTATTACACATTTTGTATTGTAGCTATGTAGTGGTGTAATAATGTTATATGATGTACTGTTTTATATGTAATGTAAGTGCTTTAATATGTTTGGACCCCAGGAAAAGTAGCTGCTGCCTTGGCAGGAACTAATTGGGATCCATAATAAACCCCAGGAAGAGTAGCTGCTGCCTTGGCAGGAACTAATGGGGATCCATAATAAACCCCAGGAAGAGTAGCCGCTGCCTTGGCAGGAACTAATGGGGATCCATAATAAACCCCAGGAAGAGTAGCTGCTGCCTTGGCAGGAACTAATGGGGATCCATAATAAACCCCAGGAAGAGGAGCTGCTGCCTTGGCAGGAACTAATGGGGATCCATAATAAACCCCAGGAAGAGTAGCTGCTGCCTTGGCAGGAACTAATGGGGATCCATAATAAATAAAAATACAAATTTACTGCATAATATGGTTCAATCAAACTGCGCCAACAAACTTTTCCCCTCAGCGCATTTTCATGACAAATTGGACAAAATCATTGCATATTGTCATGCAAAATGTCACAATTGCTGGAGCAAAATCAAGCATTTTAGGCCGCAGATCTAACAAAACATGTGGAGGGACTGACTAACTGCATTATACCAGAAGCCTTTTGGTGGCGTTAAGACAGATTTGGTTGCCCCACCCCCCACCCCTCCCACAAAACATTTTACTGGTCCCAGTCTTGGAGGCGGAGAGAACATTTTTTGTTTGAAAGTAAATTGATCCGCGGGCCTCCAAAAAGAGGGCAGCGGGCCGGCCACTAGTTGCCCATCCCTGACCTAAATATTGGCTGAAATTCTGGAGAAATCCCAGATCTTTCAAATGGGAACAAAACTGTCACATAGGACCTCCTCATCTCAGCATATCTGTAGAAGAAGTGAACTCAGTTTTACCTGGCCTACAGGAAGTGAACTCAGTTTTACCTGGCCTACAGGAAGTGAACTCAGTCTTACCTGGACTACAGGAAGTAAACTCATTCTTACCTCTCCTACACAAAGTGACCACAGTCTTACCTGTCCTTGGAGGAAGTGACCTCACAGTCTTACCCATCCATGGAGGAAGTGACCTCACAGTCTTACCTGTCCTTGGAGGAAGTGACCTCACAGTCTTACCTGTCCTTGGAGGAAGAGACCTCACAGCCTTACCTGTCCTACAGGCAGTGACCTCACAGTCCTACCTGTCCTACAGGAAGTGACCTCTCAGCCTTACCTGTCCTACAGGAAGTGACCTCTCAGCCTTACCTGTCCTACAGGAAGTGACCTCACAGCCTTACCTGTCCTACAGGAAGTGACCTCACAGTCTTACCTGTCCTTGGAGGAAGTGTATCTGTGCTACGACTGCAGCGTCTCTGTGTAGTCCTGTAAACTCCACCCCTGGAGCGCCATAACTAACAGAGAAGAGTCAAGGAATACAACACACAGCTACTGGATATATATATATATATATACACAGCTATATACACACTTCCACAGAGACAGAGAGGAGAGAGAGAGAGAGAGAGAGAGAGAGAGAGAGAGAGAGAGAGAGAGAGAGAGAGAGAGAGAGAGAGAGAGAGAGAGAGAGAGAGAGAGAGAGAGAGAGAGAGAGAGAGAGAGAGAGAGAGAGAGAGAGAGAGAGAGAGAGGAGATTTTTGAAGAGAGAGAGAGAGAGAGAGAGAGAGAGAGAGAGAGAGAGAGAGAGAGAGAGAGAGAGAGAGAGAGAGAGAGGAGAAGGAGATTTGAAGAGAGAGCAGGTGTTCAGCGTATTTTATTTGGTGTTTAAACCAGCAGCTATAACAAACAACTAGTCTACTATAATTAAACACCCGGATGACGCAGCAGCAGCAGTGTGTGTGTGAGGAAAATGAACAGTCATCCTTAAATAGTGTAGGAATCCTCCCATCTCTACATAGTGTAGGAATCCTCCCATCTCTACATAGTGTAGGAATCCTCCCATCTCTACATAGTGTAGGAATCCTCCCATCTCTACATAGTGTAGGAATCCTCCCATCTCTACATAGTGTAGGAATCCTCCCATCTCTACATAGTGTAGGAATCCTCCCATCTCTACATAGTGTAGGAATCCTCCCATCTCTACATAGTGTAGGAATCCTCCCATCTCTACATAGTGTAGGAATCCTCCCATCTCTACATAGTGTAGGAATCCTCCCATCTCTACATAGTGTAGGGATCCTCCCATCTCTACATAGTGTAGGAATCCTCCCATCTCTACATAGTGTAGGAATCCTCCCATCTCTACATAGTGTAGGAATCCTCCCATCTCTACATAGTGTAGGAATCCTCCCATCTCTACACAGCAGCAACAGAGATGATTAAACACACTAGAGATGCCAGCAGGCCAGAGGTGTACCAGGTAACAACAGAGATGATTAAACACCCTAACCCTAACCCTAACCCAGCCCCAGGACAACAACAACAACAACAACAACACAATTAGACCCAACCAAATCATGAGAAAACAAAAAGAGAATTACTTGACACATTGGAAAGAACAAACAAATAAACAGAGCAAACTAGAATGCTATTTGGCCCTAAACAGAGAGTACACAGTGGCAGAATACCTTACCACTGTGACTGACCCAAACTTAAGGAAAGCTTTGACTATGTACAGACTCAGTGAGCATAGCCTTGCTATTGAGAAAGGCCGCCGTAGGCAGACCTGGCTCTCAAGAGAAGACAGGCTATGTGCACACTGCCCACAAAATGAGGTGGAAACTGAGCTGCACTTCCTAACCTCCTGCCAAATGTCTGACCATATTAGAGACACATATTTCCCTCAGATTACAGCAATCCACAAAGAATTCGAAAACAAACCCAATTTTGATAAACTCCCTTATCTACTGGGTGAAAAACCACAGTGTGCCATCACAGCTGCAAGATTTGTGACCTGTTGCCACAAGAAAAGGGCAACCAGTGAAGAACAAACACCATTGTTGCGTCATTGTTGCGCCACGTTTAATCATTGCTGCGTCATGAAAGGAACTTGACACAGACACGAATGATCTGTTTAGTGTGTTATCACACTATTGGTGGTTTGTTGTGACCAAGTGTTGGTGCTAAACGGTGTGTTATTGTTATTGGATGCTAGCTTGCTAGTTAGCTATGGTGTCATAGTTAGCTAGCTGAATAAAGTGGGTTGAGTCTATTCCTTTAAACATTGAACCGCTGTGGTTCACAACAATTCTGATTTCTAAAGGTGGAAATTGGGAAAGTTTTTGTTCGGGTGGTTCAGTGAAACAATTTTAGTTTCTGAGGTAGACGTTTTTGGTGAGGGAGGCCCTGCTCTCTCCTCTCCCAGATGTTCAGCTCATTTCATTCCGATCTCCTCTGCATTTTTGTAGCCATCTGCTGCAGCCTGTCAACTATGCCTCTGCCTATCCCTGTTCTCTCCTCTCTGCACAGGCTACACAAACGCACCACACCGCGTGGCTGCTGCCTCTCTAACCTGGTGGTCCCTGCACGCACCACCCACGTGGAGTTCCAGGTCGCAGGCAGCCTCTGGAACTGCCGTTCTGCTGCCAACAAAGCTGACTTCATCCCAGCCTATGCCAACCTCCAGTCCCTCGACTTCCTGGCGCTGACGGAAACATGGATCACCACTGAAAACACTGCTACTCCTACTGCTCTCTCCTCGTCTGACCATGTGTTCTCGCATACCCCGAGAGCATCTGGTCAGAGGGGTGGTGGTACAGGAATCCTCATCTCTCCCAAGTGGACATTCTCAATTTTTCCCCTAACCCATCTGTCTATCTCCTCATTTGAATTCCATGCTGTCACAGTCACTAGCCCATTTAAGCTTAATATCCTTGTCATCTATCGCCCTCCAGGTTCCCTTGGAGAGTTCATCAATGAGCTTGACGCCTTGATAAGTTCCTTCCCTGAGGATGGCTCACCCCTCACAGTTTTGGGGGATTTCAACCTCCCTATGTCCACATTTGACTCATTTCTCTCTGCCTCCTTCTTTCCACTCCTCTCCTCTTTTGACCTCACCCTCTCACCGTCCCCCCCTACTCACAAGGCAGGCAATACGCTTGACCTCATCTTCACTAGATGCTGCTCCTCTACTAATCTCACTGCAACTCCCCTCCATGTCTCCGACCACTACTTTGTTTCCTTTTCTCTCTCGCTCTCCTCCCACACTACTCACTCTGCCCCTACACAGATGGTAATGCGCCGCCGCAACCTTCGCTCTCTCTCTCCCACTACTCTCTCCTCTTCCATCCTATCATCTCTTCCCTCTGCTCAATCCTTCTCCCTCCAATCTCCTGATTCTGCCTCCTCAACCCTCCTCTCCTCCCTTTCTGCATCCTTTGACTCTCTGTGTCCCCTATCCTCCCGGCCGGCTCGGTCCTCCCCTCCAGCTCCGTGGCTTGATGACTCATTGCGAGCTCACAGAACAGAGCTCCGGGCAGCGGAGCGGAAATGGAAGAAAACTAAACTCCCTGCCGACCTGGCATCTTTTCACTCCCTCCTCTCTACATTTTCTTCATCTGTTTCTGCTGCTAAGGCCACCTTCTACCACTCTAAATTCCAAGCATCTGCCTCTAACCCTAGGAAGCTCTTTGCCACATTTTCCTCCCTCCTGAATCCACCCCCCCCCCCCCCCCCCCTCCTCTCTCTCTGTGGATGACTTCGTCAACCACTTTGAAAAGAAGGTTGACGACATCCGATCCTCGTTTGTTAAGTCTAATGACACTGCTGGTCCTGCTCACACTGCCCTACCCTATGCTTTGACTTCTTTCTTCCCCTCTCTCTCCAGATAAAATCCTGCGACTTGTGACTGCAGGCCGTCCAACAACCTGCCCGCTTGACCCCATCCCCTCCTCCCTTCTCCAGACCATCTCCGGTGACCTTCTCCCCTACCTCACCTCGCTGATCAACTCATCCTTGACCGCTGGCCATGTCCCTTCCGTCTTCAAGAGAGCGAGAGTTGCTCCCCTTCTCAAAAAACCAACACTCGACCCCACTGATGTCAACAACTACAGACCAGTATCCCTTCTTTCTTTTCTTTCCAAAACTATTGAGCGTGCCGTCTTTAGCCAACTCTCTTGCTATCTCTCTCAGAATGACCTTCTTGATCCAAACCAATCAGGTTTCAGGACTGGTCATTCAACTGAGACTGCTCTTCTCTGTGTCACGGAGACTCTCCGCACTGCTAAAGCTAACTCTCTCTCCTCTGCTCTTGTCCTTCTAGACCTGTCTGCTGCCTTTGATACTGTGAACCATCAGATCCTCCTCTCCACCCTCTCCGAGCTGGGCATCTCCGGCGCGGCTCACTCCTGGATTGCGTCCTACCTGACCGGTCGCTCCTACCAAGTGGCGTGGCGAGAAGCTGTCTCCGCACCACGTGCTCTCACCACTGGTGTCCCCCAGGGCTCAGTTCTAGGCCCTCTCCTTTTCTCCCTATACACCAAGTCACTTGGCTCTGTCATATCCTCACATGGCCTTTCATATCATTGCTACGCTGACGATACACAACTAATCTTCTCCTTTCCCCCTTCTGATAACCAGGTGGCGAATCGCATCTCTGCATGTCTGGCAGACATATCAGTATGGATGACGGATCACCACCTCAAGCTGAACCCTGGCAAGACGGAGCTGCTCTTCCTCCCGGGGAAGGACTGCCCGTTCCATGATCTCGCCATCACGGTTGACAACTCCGCTGTGTCCTCCTCCCAGAGTGCGAAGAGCCTAGGCGTGACCCTGGACAACACCCTGTCGTTCTCCGCCAACATCAAGGCGGTGACCCGCTCCTGCAGGTTCATGCTCTACAACATTCGGAGAGTACGACCCTGCCTTACACAGGAAGCGGCACAGGTCCTAATCCAGGCACTTGTCATCTCCCGGCTGGACTACTGCAACTCGCTGTTGGCTGGCCTCCCTGCCTGTGCCATTAAACCCCTACAACTCATCCAGAATGCCGCAGCCCGTCTGGTGTTCAACCTTCCCAAGTTCTCTCACGTCACCCCCCTCCTCCGCACACTCCACTGGCTTCCAGTTGAAGCTCGCATCCGCTACAAGACCATGGTGCTTGCCTATGGAGCAGTGAGGGGAACGGCACCTCTGTACCTTCAGGCTCTGATCAGTCCCTACACCCAAACGAGGGCATTGCGTTCATCCACCTCTGGCCTGCTGGCTCCCCTTCCTCTGCGGAAGCATAGTTCCCGCTCAGCCCAGTCAAAACTGTTCGCTGCTCTGGCACCCCAATGGTGGAACAAGCTCCCTCACGACGCCAGGACAGCGGAGTCACTCACCACCTTCCGGAGACATTTGAAACCCCACCTCTTTAAGGAATACCTGGGATAGGATAAAGTAATCCTTCTACCCCCCCCAAATTGTAAAGTGGTTATCCCACTGGCTATAGGGTGAACGCACCAATTTGTGAGTCGCTCTGGCTAAGAGCGTCTGCTAAATGACGTTAATGTGCCCTTGAGCAAGGCACTTAACCCTAATTGCTCCTGTAAGTCGCTCTGGATAAGAGCGTCTGCTAAATGACTAAAATGTAATGTAAAATTGTAAATACAACCCATATTTATGTTTATTTATTTTCCCATTTGTACTTCAACTATTTGCACATTGTTACAACACTGTATATATACATAATATGACATTTGAAATGTCTTTATTCTTTTGGAACTTCTGAGTGTAATGTTTACTGTTAATATTTATAGTTTACTTCACTTTAGTTTATTATCTACTTCCCTTGCTTTGGCAACGTTATCATACGTTTCCCATGACAATAAAGCCCTTAAATTGAAATTGAATTGAATTGAATTGAGAGAGAGGGAGGGAGGGACAGAGAGGGGATGTGGGGAGAGAGGCAGAGATGGGAGCAAATCTCTCCGTCTTTATGATGAATGAGCTGTGGAGTAATCAGGACAGGACTGGGACACACACACACCACAGCGTAGTCCAGCTGTTCTCTGTTCCCTGGACATATTCCAACCCTCAGCTGTCTCTCTCTCTCTCTCTCTCTATCCTCTGGGGCCTTCTCTCTCTCTCTCTCTCTGTCCCTCCCTCTCTCTCTCTCTGTCCCTCCCTCTCTCTCTCTGTCCCTCCCTCTCTCCCTCTGTCCCTCCCTCTCTCCCTCTCTCTCTCCCTCCCTCTCTCCCTCTCTGTCCCTCCCTCTCTCCCTCTCTGTCCCTCCCTCTCTCTCTCTGTCCCTCCCTCTCTCTCTCTCTGTCCCTCCCTCTCTCTCTCTCTGTCCCTCCCTCTCTCTCTCTCTCTGTCCCTCCCTCTCTCTCTCTCTCTGTCCCTCCCTCTCTCTCTCTCTCTGTCCCTCCCTCTCTCTCTCTGTCCCTCTCTCTCTCCGTCCCTCCCTCTCTCCCTCTGTCCCTCCCTCTCTCCCTCCGTCCCTCCCTCTCTCCCTCTGTCCCTCTCTCTCCCTCCCTCTCTCCCTCCCTCTCTCCCTCCCTCTCTCTCTCCCTCTCTCTCTCCCTCCCTCCCTCTCTCCCTCTCTGTCCCTCCCTCCTCTCTCTCCCCTTTTGCTCCCTACTGCACTAGACGGTAACATGTGATACAAAGGAATCTCAGATCTACCTGTTGAATTAACTACTATTCAGCCCCATGTCTATATACCAGATCTACCTGTTGAATTAACTACTATTCAGCCCCATGTCTATATACCAGATCTACCTGTTGAATTAACTACTATTCAGCCCCATGTCTATATACCAGATCTACCTGTTGAATTAACTACTATTCAGCCCCATGTCTATATACCAGATCAGAGAATCCTCATTGTGTTTGTGCCTACAGTGTAGAGGCCTGCAGCAACTTACTCATAATTACTGAAACTCTCTCTCTGACACACAAACACAGGGAGTGAGGCTGTGTATTTGTCCAGTGATGCGTAAGGGAAGCGTTAGCGAGGATAAAAAGAGATTTCACGGTCTGAATAACGACCACCAGACAACATTGTCCTCAACTCTCTGACACATCTAGAGCTAGCTACAACAATAACCCAGCACATCTAGAGCTAGCTACAACAATAACCCAGCACATCTAGAGCTAGCTACAACAATAACCCAGCACATCTAGAGCTAGCTACAACAATAACCCAGCACATCTAGAGCTAGCTACAACAATAACCCAGCACATCTAGAGCTAGCTACAACAATAACCCAGCACATCTAGAGCTAGCTACAACAATAACCCAGCACATCTAGAGCTAGCTACAACATAACCCAGCACATCTAGAGCTAGCTACAACAATAACCCAGCACATCTAGAGCTAGCTACAACAATAACCCAGCACATCTAGAGCTAGCTACAACAATAACCCAGCACATCTAGAGCTAGCTACAACAATAACCCAGCACATCTAGAGCTAGCTACAACATAACCCAGCACATCTAGAGCTAGCTACAACAATAACCCATCACATCTAGAGCTAGCTACAACAATAACCCAGCACATCTAGAGCTAGCTACAACATAACCCATCACATCTAGAGCTAGCTACAACATAACCCATCACATCTAGAGCTAGCTACAACATAACCCAGCACATCTAGAGCTAGCTACAACATAACCCAGCACATCTAGAGCTAGCTACAACAATAACCCAGCACATCTAGAGCTAGCTACAACATAACCCAGCACATCTAGAGCTAGCTACAACAATAACCCAGCACATCTAGAGCTAGCTACAACATAACCCAGCACATCTAGAGCTAGCTACAACAATAACCCAGCACATCTAGAGCTAGCTACAACAATAACCCAGCACATCTAGAGCTAGCTACAACATAACCCAGCACATCTAGAGCTAGCTACAACAATAACCCAGCACATCTAGAGCTAGCTACAACAATAACCCAGCACATCTAGAGCTAGCTACAACATAACCCAGCACATCTAGAGCTAGCTACAACATAACCCATCACATCTAGAGCTAGCTACAACATAACCCAGCACATCTAGAGCTAGCTACAACATAACCCAGCACATCTAGAGCTAGCTACAACAATAACCCAGCACATCTAGAGCTAGCTACAACATAACCCATCACATCTAGAGCTAGCTACAACAATAACCCAGCACATCTAGAGCTAGCTACAACAATAACCCAGCACATCTAGAGCTAGCTACAACATAACCCATCACATCTAGAGCTAGCTACAACAATAACCCAGCACATCTAGAGCTAGCTACAACATAACCCATCACATCTAGAGCTAGCTACAACATAACCCAGCACATCTAGAGCTAGCTACAACAATAACCCAGCACATCTAGAGCTAGCTACAACATAACCCAGCACATCTAGAGCTAGCTACAACAATAACCCAGCACATCTAGAGCTAGCTACAACATAACCCAGCACATCTAGAGCTAGCTACAACAATAACCCAGCACATCTAGAGCTAGCTACAACATAACCCATCACATCTAGAGCTAGCTACAACAATAACCCAGCACATCTAGAGCTAGCTACAACATAACCCAGCACATCTAGAGCTAGCTACAACATAACCCAGCACATCTAGAGCTAGCTACAACAATAACCCAGCACATCTAGAGCTAGCTACAACATAACCCAGCACATCTAGAGCTAGCTACAACAATAACCCAGCACATCTAGAGCTAGCTACAACATAACCCAGCACATCTAGAGCTAGCTACAACAATAACCCAGCACATCTAGAGCTAGCTACAACAATAACCCAGCACATCTAGAGCTAGCTACAACAATAACCCAGCACATCTAGAGCTAGCTACAACAATAACCCAGCACATCTAGAGCTAGCTACAACATAACCCAGCACATCTAGAGCTAGCTACAACAATAACCCAGCACATCTAGAGCTAGCTACAACATAACCCAGCACATCTAGAGCTAGCTACAACATAACCCAGCACATCTAGAGCTAGCTACAACAATAACCCAGCACATCTAGAGCTAGCTACAACAATAACCCAGCACATCTAGAGCTAGCTACAACATAACCCAGCACATCTAGAGCTAGCTACAACATAACCCAGCACACTTAGAGCTAGCTACAACATAACCCAGCACATCTAGAGCTAGCTACAACATAACCCAGCACATCTACAGCTAGCTACAGCTTCAGGTCTGATTAACATCCAACACATTGTCCCCAACTCTGACACAGCTACAACATGATAACCTAGCAGAGTTACAGCTAGGAGCTAAAGTTTAGATAGAGCCTAACTATAGCACACAGCTAGCTATTACATACCACAAGACATGACAGCTAGCTTACTATAACACACAGCTAGCTATTACATACCACAAGACATGACAGCTAGCTTACTATAACACACAGCTAGCTACAACATAACACGTCAGCTAGCTTACTATAACACACAGCTAGCTATAACATACCACAAGACATGACAGCTAGCTTACTATAACACACAGCTAGCTATAACATACCACAAGACATGACAGCTAGCTTACTATAACACACAGCTAGCTATAACATACCACAATACATGACAGCTAGCTTACTATAGCACACAGCTAGCTATAACATACCACAAGACATGACAGCTAGCTTACTATAACACACAGCTAGCTATAACATACCACAAGACATGACAGCTAGCTTACTATAGCACACAGCTAACTATTACATACCACAAGACATGACAGCTAGCTTACTATAACACACAGCTAGCTATTACATACCACAAGACATGACAGCTAGCTTACTATAACACACAGCTAGCTATAACATACCACAAGACATGACAGCTAGCTTACTATAACACACAGCTAGCTATAACATACCACAAGACATGACAGCTAGCTTACTATAACACACAGCTAGCTATTACATACCACAAGACATGACAGCTAGCTTACTATAACACACAGCTAGCTATAACATACCACAAGACATGACAGCTAGCTTACTATAACACACAGCTAGCTATAACATACCACAAGACATGACAGCTAGCTTACTATAACACACAGCTAGCTATAACATACCACAAGACATGACAGCTAGCTTACTATAACACACAGCTAGCTACAACATAACACGTCAGCTAGCTTACTATAACACACAGCTAGCTATAACATACCACAAGACATGACAGCTAGCTTACTATAACACACAGCTAGCTATTACATACCACAAGACATGACAGCTAGCTTACTATAACACACAGCTAGCTATAGCATACCACAAGACATGACAGCTAGCTTACTATAACACACAGCTAGCTATAACACATGACAGCTAGCTTACTATAACACACAGCTAGCTATAACATACCACAAGACATGACAGCTAGCTTACTATAGCACACAGCTAGCTATAACATACCACAAGACATGACAGCTAGCTTACTATAGCACACAGCTAGCTATAACATACCAAAAGACATGACAGCTAGCTTACTATAGCACACAGCTAGCTACAACATAACACGTCAGCTAGCTTACTATAACACACAGCTAGCTATAACATACCACAAGACATGACAGCTAGCTTACTATAACACACAGCTAGCTATAACACATGACAGCTAGCTTACTATAGCACACAGCTAGCTATTACATACCACAAGACATGACAGCTAGCTTACTATAGCACACAGCTAGCTATAACACATGACAGCTAGCTTACTATAACACACAGCTAGCTATAACATACCACAAGACATGACAGCTAGCTATAACACACAGCTAGCTATAACATACCACAAGACACGACAGCTAGCTATAACACACAGCTAGCTATTACATACCACAAGACATGACAGCTAGCTTACTATAGCACACAGCTAGCTATTACATACCACAAGACATGACAGCTAGCTTACTATAACACACAGCTAGCTACAACATAACAGCTAGCTAGCTACAGTGAGGGGAAAAAAGTATTTGATCCCCTGCTGATTTTGTAAGTTTGCCCACTGACAAAGAAATTAATTGTCTATAATTTTAATGGTAGGTTTATTTGAACAGTGAGAGACAGAATAACAACAAAAAAATCCAGAAAAACGCATGTCAAAATTTTTATAAATTAATAAATTAAATAAATAAATAAAAATAAATTGATTTGCATTTTAAATGAGGGAAATAAGTATCCAAACACACCAACAGTCTGACAGCTACCTACAGCAGAACTACAACACGTCTCCAAACACACCAACAGTCAAACAGACTGACAGAGGTAACCTCACACCATCACAGATCAACAAGGGGGGAGAACAGAGAGGACCATGGGAATTCAAACATAGGTAGTAGAGGTACAGTCAGTCATCTCTCTCACACACACACACACACACACACACACACACACACAGATCTATCAACCCACCCAGCCTCTGGCTCAAGTCTGTCTCAGTCAGGCCAAGCAGCCCCTCCCTCTTAACAGATCCTGCAACAATAGCCTACTCAGCTCAGAGCAACAGGAGGGGTGTGTGAAGTAGGGGTGATGAATGAGGAAAGAGGCGGGCTGAAGGAGAGCAGAGAGAGAGGAGGTGGAGAGAGAAATGGAGAGGGAGAGAGAGAGAGAGAGAGAGAGAGAGGTGGAGAGGTGGAGAGAGAGAGAGAGAGGTGGAGAGGTGGAGAGGGAGAGAGGTAGAGAGAGAGAGAGGTGGAGAGGGAGAGGGAGAGAGGTAGAGAGAGAGAGAGAGAGAGAGAGAGAGAGGTGGAGAGGTGGAGAGAGAGAGAGAGAGAGAGAGAGGTGGAGAGGGAGAGAGGGAGAGAGGTGGAGAGAGAGAGAGAGAGAGAGAGAGAGAGAGAGGTGGAGAGGGAGAGAGGTGGAGAGAGAGAGAGATAGAGAGGTGGAGAGGGAGAGAGGTAGAGAGAGAGAGAGAGGTGGAGAGGGAGAGAGGTAGAGAGAGAGAGAGAGAGAGAGAGAGAGGTGGAGAGGGAGAGAGAGAGAGAGAGAGGTGGAGAGGGAGAGAGGTGGAGAGAGGGAGAGAGGTGGAGAGAGAGAGGGAGAGGTGGAGAGGGAGAGGTGGAGAGAGAGAGAGGTGGAGAGGGAGAGAGGTGGAGAGAGAGAGAAAACTGAGCTGCACTTCCTAACCTCCTGCCAAATGTATGACCATATTAGATACACATATTTCCCTCAGATTACAGCGACCCACAAAGAATTCGAAAACAAACCCAATTTTGATTAACTCCCATATCTACTGGGTGAAATACCACAGTGCGCCATCACAGCTGCAAGATTTGTGACCTGTTGCCACAAGAAAAGGGCAACCAGTGAAGAACAAACACCATTGTAAATACAACCCATATTTATGTTTATTTATTTTCCCATTTGTACTTTAACTATTTGCACATTGTTACAACACTGTATATATACATAATATGACATTTGAAATGTCTTTATTCTTTTGGAACTTCTGAGTGTAATGTTTACTGTTAATATTTATTGTTGATTTCACTTTAGTTTATTATCTACTTCACTTGCTTTGGCAATGTTAACACACGTTTCCCATGCCAATAAAGACCTTAAATTGAAATTGAATTGAGAGAGGTGGACAGAGAGAGAGAGTTGGAGAGGGAGAGGTGGAGAGAGAGAGGAGTGATGAGAGAAGGGTGGAGAGGGAGAGAGTTGGAGAGGGAGAGGTGGAGAGAGAGAGGAGTGATAAGAGAAGGGTGGAGAGGGAGTGAAAAGGGAGAGGCTTGATTTAAAGCTCCTCTTTTTGAGTCCATGATGCCCCGTTAGAATACTAATGAGAGAAGAGAGAGAGAGAAATAGAGGGCAGGAGGGAGGGAGAGAGAGACAAACAGAGGAAGGACTTATTAGAGGACGAATCGGCGTCTCTGTTTCTTCAGCTGGGTTTCATCAGATACACAGAGAGAACTCCACAACTCAAAAGTTCTAAAAAAATGTAACACAGAACACATTCTAGCACTCCAAAAGAGAAAACGTTCTAGCACAGAACCCAGAACCTACAGAACAGGAAGCCAGATGGTAGATAAGGAATCTGTATTAGAGTGTGGGGACACAGCCACAGGAGGAATCTGTATTAAGAGTGTGGGAACACATCCCCAGGAGGGATCTGTATTAGAGTATGGGAACACAGCCCCAGGAGGAATCTGTATTAAGAGTGTGGGGACACAGCCCCAGGAGGAACCTGTATTAGAGTGTGGGGACACAGCCCCAGGAGGAATCTGTATTAGAGTATGGGGACACATCCCCAGGAGGAACCTGTATTAGAGTGTGGGGACACATCCCCAGGAGGAATCTGTATTAGAGTGTGGGGACACAGCCCCAGGAGGAACCTGTATTAGAGTGTGGGGACACAGCCCCAGGAGGAATCTGTATTAGAGTGTGGGGACACATCCCCAGGAGGAACCTGTATTAGAGTGTGGGGACACATCCCCAGGAGGAATCTGTATTAGAGTGTGGGGACACAGCCCCAGGAGGAATCTGTATTAGAGTGTGGGGACACAGCCACAGAACAAGGTCTACTAGAGGAGTTGAAAGAGACTGCCATCCGTAGAGTAAATATTTGCCTGATGTCAGAGTACTGATAACAAACAGACAGACATAGTAGCCCTATGTAGCCCAGTCCTGGTTCTAACAGAGAGATCCTGGTCCAGTGGTAATGTAACACGGTATCCTGAGCCAGCCCAGTCCAGTATCTGTTCAGCTCTGTCTCTCTCTGCCTGCTACTGTAGCGGAGGGGAGGGGGGGGCCTTTCAGACAAGACCCGGAAACAAAGGGGTAACCCAGGGAGGGAAAACATGCATTCCATAAAGGGAGAAAGACTCCCCCATATCCCCCAGACAACACACACACAATCCTGTCTTCATAAAGAGAGAGAGAGAGTGCAAGAGATGGAGAGGGGAGCTAGAGGGGGAGAGAGAGGGCTGCATTTCCTATTACACTGTAACAAATACTCAGACCTAATCCCATTTCCACTACTACTATTATTATTGATGTCTTTCAGACCTAATCCCATTTCCACTACTACTATTATTATTGATGTCTTTCAGACCTAATCCCATTTCCACTACTACTATTATTATTGATGTCTTTCAGACCTAATCCCATTTCCACTACTACTATTATTATTGATGTCTTTCAGACCTAATCCCATTTCCACTACTACTATTATTATTGATGTCTTTCAGACCTAATCCCATTTCCACTACTACTATTATTATTGATGTCTTTCAGACCTAATCCCATTTCCACTACTATTATTGATGTCTTTCAGACCTAATCCCATTTCCACTACTATTATTGATGTCTTTCAGACCTAATCCCATTTCCACTACTACTATTATTATTGATGTCTTTCAGACCTAATCCCATTTCCACTACTATTAATATTGATGCCTTTCAGACCTAATCCAATTTCCACTACTATTATTATTGATGCCTTTCAGACCTAATCCCATTTCCACTACTACTATTAACATGTCTTTCAGACCTAATCCCATTTCCACCACTACTACTATTATTGATGTCTTTCAGACCTAATCCCATTTCCACTACTATTATTGATGTCTTACAGACCTAATCCCATTTCCACTACTATTAATATTGATGTCTTTCAGACCTAATCCCATTTCCAATACTATTATTATTGATGTCTTTCAGACCTAATCCCATTTCCACTACTACTATTATTGATGTCTTTCAGACCTAATCCCATTTCCACTACTACTATTATTGATGTCTTTCAGACCTAATCCCATTTCCACTACTATTATTATTGATGTCTTTCAGACCTAATCCCATTTCCACTACTACTATTATTGATGTCTTTCAGACCTAATCCCATTTCCACTACTATTATTATTGATGTCTTTCAGACCTAATCCCATTTCCACTACTACTATTATTGATGTCTTTCAGACCTAATCCCATTTCCACTACTATTATTATTGATGTCTTTCAGACCTAATCCCATTTCCACTACTACTATTATTGATGTCTTTCAGACCTAATCCAATTTCCACTACTACTATTATTAATATTGATGTCTTTCAGACCTAATCCCATTTCCAATACTATTATTATTGATGTCTTTCAGACCTAATCCCATTTCCACTACTACTTTTAATATTGATGTCTTTCAGACCTAATCCCATTTCCACTACTACTATTATTAATATTGATGTCTTTCAGACCTAATCCCATTTCCAATACTATTATTATTGATGTCTTTCAGACCTAATCCCATTTCCACTACTATTATTGATGTCTTTCAGACCTAATCCCATTTCCACTACTATTATTATTGATGTCTTTCAGACCTAATCCCATTTCCACTACTATTATTGATGTCTTTCAGACCTAATCCCATTTCCACTACTACTATTATTGATGTCTTTCAGACCTAATCCCATTTCCACTACTACTATTATTGATGTCTTTCAGACCTAATCCCATTTCCACTACTATTATTATTGATGTCTTTCAGACCTAATCCCATTTCCACTACTACTATTATTGATGTCTTTCAGACCTAATCCCATTTCCACTACTGCTTTTAATATTGATGTCTTTCAGACCTAATCCCATTTCCACTACTACTATTATTGATGTCTTTCAGACCTAATCCCATTTCCACTACTATTATTATTGATGTCTTTCAGACCTAATCCCATTTCCACTACTACTATTATTGATGTCTTTCAGACCTAATCCCATTTCCACTACTACTATTAATATTGATGTCTTTCAGACCTAATCCCATTTCCAATACTATTATTATTGATGTCTTTCAGACCTAATCCCATTTCCACTACTACTATTATTGATGTCTTTCAGACCTAATCCCATTTCCACTACTACTTTTAATATTGATGTCTTTCAGACCTAATCCCATTTCCACTACTACTATTATTGATGTCTTTCAGACCTAATCCCATTTCCACTACTACTATTATTAATACTGATGTCTTTCAGACCTAATCCCATTTCCACTACTACTATTATTGATGTCTTTCAGACCTAATCCCATTTCCACTACTACTATTATTGATGTCTTTCAGACCTAATCCCATTTCCACTACTACTATTATTAATATTGATGTCTTTCAGACCTAATCCCATTTCCACTACTACTATTAATATTGATGTCTTTCAGACCTAATCCCATTTCCACTACTACTATTAATATTGATGTCGTTCAGACCTAATCCCATTTCCACAACTACTATTATTATTGATGCCTTTCAGACCTAATCCCATTTCCACTACTATTATTATTGAGGTCTTTCAGACCTAATCCCATTTCCACTACTACTATTATTGATGTCTTTCAGACCTAATCCCATTTCCACTACTATTATTATTGATGTCTTTCAGACCTAATCCCATTTCCACTACTACTATTATTGATGTCTTTCAGACCTAATCCCATTTCCACTACTACTATTATTAATATTGATGTCTTTCAGACCTAATCCCATTTCCAATACTATTATTATTGATGTCTTTCAGACCTAATCCCATTTCCACTACTACTATTATTGATGTCTTTCAGACCTAATCCCATTTCCACTACTATTATTATTATTGATGTCTTTCAGACCTAATCCCATTTCCACTACTACTATTATTGATGTCTTTCAGACCTAATCCCATTTCCACTACTACTATTATTAATACTGATGTCTTTCAGACCTAATCCCATTTCCACTACTACTATTATTGATGTCTTTCAGACCTAATCCCATTTCCACTACTACTATTATTGATGTCTTTCAGACCTAATCCCATTTCCACTACTACTATTATTAATATTGATGTCTTTCAGACCTAATCCCATTTCCACTACTACTATTAATATTGATGTCTTTCAGACCTAATCCCATTTCCACAACTACTATTATTATTGATGCCTTTCAGACCTAATCCCATTTCCACTACTACTATTAATATTGATGTCTTTCAGACCTAATCCCATTTCCACTACTACTATTAATATTGATGTCGTTCAGACCTAATCCCATTTCCACAACTACTATTATTATTGATGCCTTTCAGACCTAATCCCATTTCCACTACTATTAATATTGATGTCTTTCAGACCTAATCCCATTTCCAATACTATTATTATTGATGTCTTTCAGACCTAATCCCATTTCCACTACTACTATTATTGATGTCTTTCAGACCTAATCCCATTTCCACTACTACTATTATTGATGTCTTTCAGACCTAATCCCATTTCCACTACTATTATTATTGATGTCTTTCAGACCTAATCCCATTTCCACTACTACTATTATATTGATGTCTTTCAGACCTAATCCCATTTCCACTACTATTATTATTGATGTCTTTCAGACCTAATCCCATTTCCACTACTACTATTATTGATGTCTTTCAGACCTAATCCCATTTCCACTACTATTATTATTGATGTCTTTCAGACCTAATCCCATTTCCACTACTACTATTATTGATGTCTTTCAGACCTAATCCAATTTCCACTACTACTATTATTAATATTGATGTCTTTCAGACCTAATCCCATTTCCAATACTATTATTATTGATGTCTTTCAGACCTAATCCCATTTCCACTACTACTTTTAATATTGATGTCTTTCAGACCTAATCCCATTTCCACTACTACTATTATTAATATTGATGTCTTTCAGACCTAATCCCATTTCCAATACTATTATTATTATTGATGTCTTTCAGACCTAATCCCATTTCCACTACTATTATTGATGTCTTTCAGACCTAATCCCATTTCCACTACTATTATTATTGATGTCTTTCAGACCTAATCCCATTTCCACTACTATTATTGATGTCTTTCAGACCTAATCCCATTTCCACTACTACTATTATTGATGTCTTTCAGACCTAATCCCATTTCCACTACTACTATTATTGATGTCTTTCAGACCTAATCCCATTTCCACTACTACTATTAATATTGATGTCTTTCAGACCTAATCCCATTTCCACTACTACTATTATTGATGTCTTTCAGACCTAATCCCATTTCCACTACTACTTATTATTGATGTCTTTCAGACCTAATCCCATTTCCACTACTACTTATTATTGATGTCTTTCAGACCTAATCCCATTTCCACTACTACTATTATTGATGTCTTTCAGACCTAATCCCATTTCCACTACTACTATTATTATTGATGTCTTTCAGACCTAATCCCATTTCCACTACTACTATTATATTGATGTCTTTCAGACCTAATCCCATTTCCACTACTATTATTATTGATGTCTTTCAGACCTAATCCCATTTCCACTACTACTATTATTATTGATGTCTTTCAGACCTAATCCCATTTCCACTACTATTATTATTGATGTCTTTCAGACCTAATCCCATTTCCACTACTACTTATTATTGATGTCTTTCAGACCTAATCCCATTTCCACTACTATTATTATTGATGTCTTTCAGACCTAATCCCATTTCCACTACTACTATTATTGATGTCTTTCAGACCTAATCCCATTTCCACTACTACTATTAATATTGATGTCTTTCAGACCTAATCCCATTTCCACTACTATTATTATTGATGTCTTTCAGACCTAATCCCATTTCCACTACTACTATTATTGATGTCTTTCAGACCTAATCCCATTTCCACTACTACTATTATTATTGAGGTCTTTCAGACCTAATCCCATTTCCACTACTACTATTATTGATGTCTTTCAGACCTAATCCCATTTCCACTACTATTATTATTATTGATGTCTTTCAGACCTAATCCCATTTCCACTACTACTATTAATATTGATGTCTTTCAGACCTAATCCCATTTCCAATACTATTATTATTGATGTCTTTCAGACCTAATCCCATTTCCACTACTACTATTATTGATGTCTTTCAGACCTAATCCCATTTCCACTACTATTATTATTGAGGTCTTTCAGACCTAATCCCATTTCCACTACTACTATTATTGATGTCTTTCAGACCTAATCCCATTTCCACTACTATTATTATTGATGTCTTTCAGACCTAATCCCATTTCCACTACTACTATTATTGATGTCTTTCAGACCTAATCCAATTTCCACTACTACTATTATTAATATTGATGTCTTTCAGACCTAATCCCATTTCCAATACTATTATTATTGATGTCTTTCAGACCTAATCCCATTTCCACTACTACTTTTAATATTGATGTCTTTCAGACCTAATCCCATTTCCACTACTACTATTATTAATATTGATGTCTTTCAGACCTAATCCCATTTCCAATACTATTATTATTATTATTGATGTCTTTCAGACCTAATCCCATTTCCACTACTATTATTGATGTCTTTCAGACCTAATCCCATTTCCACTACTATTATTATTGATGTCTTTCAGACCTAATCCCATTTCCACTACTACTATTATTGATGTCTTTCAGACCTAATCCCATTTCCACTACTACTATTATTGATGTCTTTCAGACCTAATCCCATTTCCACTACTACTATTATTGATGTCTTTCAGACCTAATCCCATTTCCACTACTACTATTATTATTGATGTCTTTCAGACCTAATCCCATTTCCAATACTATTATTATTGATGTCTTTCAGACCTAATCCCATTTCCACTACTACTTTTAATATTGATGTCTTTCAGACCTAATCCCATTTCCACTACTACTTTTAATATTGATGTCTTTCAGACCTAATCCCATTTCCACTACTATTATTATTGATGTCTTTCAGACCTAATCCCATTTCCACTACTATTATTATTATTGATGTCTTTCAGACCTAATCCCATTTCCACTACTACTATTATTATTGATGTCTTTCAGACCTAATCCCATTTCCACTACTATTATTGATGTCTTTCAGACCTAATCCCATTTCCACTACTACTATTAATATTGATGTCTTTCAGACCTAATCCCATTTCCAATACTATTATTATTGATGTCTTTCAGACCTAATCCCATTTCCACTACTACTATTATTGATGTCTTTCAGACCTAATCCCATTTCCACTACTACTTTTAATATTGATGTATTTCAGTCCTAATCCCATTTCCACTACTATTATTATTGATGTCTTTCAGACCTAATCCCATTTCCACTACTATTATTATTATTGATGTTTTTCAGACCTAATCCCATTTCCACTACTACTATTAATATTGATGTCTTTCAGACCTAATCCCATTTCCAATACTATTATTATTGATGTCTTTCAGACCTAATCCCATTTCCACTACTACTATTATTGATGTCTTTCAGACCTAATCCCATTTCCACTACTATTATTATTATTATTGAGGTCTTTCAGACCTAATCCCATTTCCACTACTACTATTATTGATGTCTTTCAGACCTAATCCCATTTCCACTACTATTATTATTATTGATGTCTTTCAGACCTAATCCCATTTCCACTACTACTATTAATATTGATGTCTTTCAGACCTAATCCCATTTCCACTACTACTATTAATATTGATGTCGTTCAGACCTAATCCCATTTCCACTACTACTATTATTATTGATGTCTTTCAGACCTAATCCCATTTCCACTACTATTATTGATGTCGGGTCACTATTGTTCTTATATGGAATTAATTTAACAGGCAATGTCAATGAAGTCTACTGAATTGAATTTGAATTGAGAGACCGAAAGAGAGCGCTAGAGAGCTATTCAACACAAAACTATCTGTCATATCAGAAAGAGACAACATGTCCCCCCCTACATAACATTTAGTTTCACATCAATGTTTCATTGTTGTTTTATAGGGAAACCCACCAAGGAACATGGAGCAAGGGGAAATACTACGAGCCACTACGTCCGAGTGAGATCCATGGTACCTAGTATATATATACACACACACACACACACACACACACACACACACACAGTATATATACACACACTGAACAAAAATATAAACGCAACAATTTCAAAGATTTTGCTGTGTTACAGTTCATATAAGGAAATCAGTCAACTGAAATAAATAAATTAGGCCCTAATCTATGGATCTCATATGACTGGGCAGGGGCGCAGCCAATCAGAATGCCCAGCCAATCAGAATGAGTTCTTCCCCACAAAAGGCCTTTATTACTGACAGAAATACTCCACAGCACCCCCTCTGACGATCCCGCAGGTGAAGAAGCCGGATGTGGAGGTCCTGGGCTGGAGTGGTTACATGTGGTCTACGGTTGTGAGGCCAGTTGGACGTACTGCCGAATTCTCTAAAACAACATTGGACGCGGCTTATGGTAGAGAAATGAACATTAAATTCCCTGGCAACAGCTCTGGTGGATATTCCTGCAGTCAGCATGCCAATTGCACGCTCCCTCAAAACTTGAGACACCTGTGGCATTGTGTTGTGACAAAACCGCACATTTTAGAGTGGCCTTTTGTCCGCAGCACAAGGTGCACCTGTGTAATGATCATGCTGTTTAATCAGCTTCTTGATATGCCACACCTGGATTATCTTGGCAAAGGAGACATGCTCACCAACAAGGATGTAAACAAATTTGAGCACAACATTTGAGAGCAATAAGCTTTTTGTGTGTATGGAACATTTCTGGGATCTTTTATTTCAGCTCATGAAACATGGGACCAACACTTTACATGTTTTGTTTATATTTTGGTTCAGTATAGTTATTTATATACACACACACAGTATATATAAATAATTGTATTTAATAGTGTATATATGAATCTCCATTCAGTGTGTAATATACAGATATAAAGTACCAGTCAAAAGTTTGGACACACCTACTCAATGGTTTTTCTTTATTTTTTACTATTTTCTACATTGTAGAATAATAGTGAAGACATCAAAACTATGAAATAACACATATGGAATCATGTAGTAACCAAAAAAGTGTTAAACAAATCAAAATATATTTTATATTTCAGATTCTTCAAAGTAGCCACCCTTTGCCTTGATGACAGCTTTGCACACTCTTGGCATTCTCTCAACCAGCTTCATGAGGTAGTCACCTGGAATGCATTTCAATTAACAGGTGTGCCTTGTTAGAAGTTAACTTGTGGAATTTCTTTCCTTAATGTGTTTGAGCCAATCAGTTATGTTTTGACAAGGTAGGGGGGGTATACAGAAGATAGTCCTATTTGGTAAAAGACCAAGTCCATATTAACCATCTCAATTGGGTTGAGGTCGGGGGATTGTGGAGGCCAGGTCATCTGATGCAGCATTCCATCACTCTCCTTCTTGGTCAAATAGCCCTTACACAGTCTGGAGGTGCGTTGGATTATTGTCCTGTTGAAAAAAAAAATGATAGTCCCACTAAGCGCAAACCAGATGGGATGGCGTATCACTGCAGAATGCTGTGGTAGCCATGCTGGTTAAGTGTGCCTTGAATTCTAAATAAATCACTGACAGTGTCACCAGCAAAGCACCCCCACACCATCACACCTCCTCCTCCATGCTTTACGGTGGGAACTACACATGCAGAGATCATCTGTTCACCTACTCTGCGTCTCACAAAGACACGGCGGTTGGACACAATAATCTCCAATTTGGACTCCAGACCAAAGGACAGATTTCCACCGGTCTAATGTCCATTGCTTGTGTTTCTTGGCCCAAGCAAATCTCTTCTTCTTATTGGTGTCCTTTAGTAGTGGTTTCTTTGCAGCAATTCGACCTTGAAGGCCTGATTCACGCAGTCTCCTCTGAACAGTTGATGTTGAGATGTGTCTGTTACTTGAACTCTGTGAAGCATTTATTTGGGCTGCAATTTCTGAGGTGCAGTTAATTCTAAGGAACTTATCCTCTGCAGCAGAGGTAACTCTGGGTCTTCCATTCCTGTGGCGGTCCTCATGAGAGCCAGTTTCATCATCGCGCTTGATGGTTTTTGCGACTGCCCTTGAAGAAAATATCAAAGTTCTTGAAATGTTCCATATTGACTGACCTTCATGTCTTAAAGTAATGATGGACTGTCGTTTCTCTTTGCTTATTTGAGCTGTTCTTGCCATAATATGGACTTGGTCTTTTACCAAATAGGGCTATCTTCTGTATACCACCCCTACCTTGTCACAACACAACTGATTGGCTCAAACTCATTAAGAAGGAAAGAAATTCCACAAGTTAACTTTTAAGAAGGCACACCTGTTAATTGAAATGCATTCCAGGTGACTACCTCATGAAGCTGGTTGACAGAATGCCAAGAGTGTGCAAAGCTGTCATCAAGGCAAAGGGTGGCTACTTTGAAGAATCTCAAATATAAAATATATTTTGATTTGTTTAACACTTTTTTGGTTACTACATGATTCCATATGTGTTATTTCATAGTTTTGATGTCTTCACTATTATTCTACAATGTAGAAAATAGTAAAAAATAAAGAAAAACCCTGGAATGAGTAGGTGTGTCCACACTTTTGACTAGTACTATATATGAATCGCCATTTAGTGTATATATGAATCGGCATTCAGATCAGCACAGCAAAGCAGTAGAGGAGCAACAGTCTTTCCTCCCTCTCTCTGTCTCTCTCTCTCCCCCGCTCTCTCTCCCTCCCCCTCTCTCTCTCTCCCCCTCCCCCCGCTCTCTCTCCCCCCCTCTCTCTCTCCCCCTCCCCCACTCTCTCTCCCCCCTCACTCTCTCTCCCCCCCTCTCTCTCCCTCCCCCCTCTCTCCCTCTCCCTCTCTCCCCCTCCCCCTCTCTCTCTCCCTCCCTCTCTCTCCCCCTCCCCTCTCTCTCTCCCTCCCTCTCTCTCCCCCTCCCCTCTCTCTCTCCCCCCTCCCTCTCTCTCTCTCTCTCTCTCTCTCTCTCTCTCCCCCCCTCTCTCTCCCCCTCCCCCTCCCCTCTCTCTCTCCCCCCTCCCCTCTCCCTCCCTCCCTCTCTCTCCCCCCCCTCTCTCTCTCTCTCTCTCTCTTCCTCTCTCTCCCCTCTCCCTCTCTCTCTCTCTCTCTCTCTCTCTCTCCCCCTCCCCCCCCCCCTCCCTCCCCCTCTCTCCCTCATGGAGTTGTGCCTGGTAGTACCAACCGGTCTCTCACAGCAAGCTGACACTGAAAGACATGCCTTTCCATTCACACACACGATTGGCTAGAGAAGCAGACTGACTACAACTCCAGAGATCTACAGCTGAATGAATGCAGACTGACTATAACTCCAGAGATCTACAGCTGAATGAATGCAGACTGACTATAACTCCAGAGATCTACAGCTGAATGAATGCAGACTGACTATAACTCCAGAGATCTACAGCTGAATGAATGCAGACTGACTATAACTCCAGAGATCTACAGCTGAATGAATGCAGACTGACTATAACTCCAGAGATCTACAGCTGAATGAATGCAGACTGACTATAACTCCAGAGATCTACAGCTGAATGAATGCAGACTGACTATAACTCCAGAGATCTACAGCTGAATGAATGCAGACTGACTATAACTCCAGAGATCTACAGCTGAATGAATGCAGACTGACTACAACTCCAGAGATCTACAGCTGAATGAATGCAGACTGACTATAACTCCAGAGATCTACAGCTGAATGAATGCAGACTGACTATAACTCCAGAGATCTACAGCTGAATGAATGCAGACTGACTATAACTCCAGAGATCTACAGCTGAATGAATGCAGACTGACTATAACTCCAGAGATCTACAGCTGAATGAATGCAGACTGACTACAACTCCAGAGATCTACAGCTGAATGAATGCAGACTGACTACAACTCCAGAGATCTACAGCTGAATGAATGCAGACTGACTATAACTCCAGAGATCTACAGCTGAATGAATGCAGACTGACTATAACTCCAGAGATCTACAGCTGAATGAATGCAGACTGACTATAACTCCAGAGATCTACAGTTGAATGAATGCAGACTGACTACAACTCCAGAGATCTACAGCTGAATGAATGCAGACTGACTACAACTCCAGAGATCTACTGCTGAATGAATGCAGACTGACTATAACTCCAGAGATCTACAGCTGAATGAATGCAGACTGACTATAACTCCAGAGATCTACTGCTGAATGAATGCAGACTGACTATAACTCCAGAGATCTACAGCTGAATGAATGCAGACTGACTATAACTCCAGAGATCTACAGCTGAATGAATGCAGACTGACTATAACTCCAGAGATCTACAGCTGAATGAATGCAGACTGACTATAACTCCAGAGATCTACAGCTGAATGAATGCAGACTGACTATAACTCCAGAGATCTACAGCTGAATGAATGCAGACTGACTATAACTCCAG
>CM062507.1:48579939-48587439 GCA_031479575.1 Coregonus ussuriensis | reverse complement strand
ATATTTTAGCAATTACATATACTTTTGATACTTAATAATATAATAATAATAATAATAATAATAATAATAATAACTACTTAATACTTAAATACTTAAGCATATTTAAAACCAAATACTTTTAGACTTTTACTGAAGTAGTATTTTACTGGGTGACTTCCACTTTAACTTGAGTCATTTTCTATTACGGTATCTTTACTTTTACTCAAGTATGACAATTGGGTACTTTTTCCACCACTGCTAGGTATTCCCTTTCCCTAATAATACGACGTTATAAAGCGGTCTTTTATTTTGAAGGTTACCTCATTACCATACAAAGTGATGTCATCATGTGTGCTGCTGGCAGAATAGTCCTCCTACTGACGCTGCCTGGCCTCCCGACCACAACAGAGACGAAGAGGCGAAGCGAGATAAAACTGCTCCCAAAATCCTTTCTTCTCCCAGCAGGTGGCGTGAGGAGTGAGGAGTTTTTGTATGGAGGTAAATGAGTGTCGAATTTGGTTTACAAAAAATGTAATTGGCTTATTTGATATGTGTGGCTTATTTGATCTAATAAATGTTTCATTATTTGTTTTTTTTAGGAGTGTACTGATATAAGTAGGACATGTGAAATCCCGGCAACTTTGAGAGAAAAAAACACTTTATATCGGAGTTGTGCCTGGTCTTAAGTAGTTACCACCTCACAAATTCACAAACCCCAGTGGAGATTTATAGCATGTAAATCTTGGTGGGGCAAACACATTATAAAAAAAAAAATATATATGCATGCCAGCAAAGCCACTACACAACACAACACTAAACAATACATTTATTGGACTATAACGGTGACAAACGGTGCCCACAAACTGTTAGGGTCTACATAAAGCTGTCCCAACAGCAGTCCCAACACCTTACCACTGCTACACCTGGCTATCAGCGGAGCCTTGTCTGGCAGCGAAACAGTTCATTCAACCTCATTTACTGCCTTAAAAAAAAAAAAAAACATAGCTGATATGGCTGACTTGCTTAAACAAATGTGGTTTCCACTGACAATTGAGATGTACAAACTATGGCATAAGGGGACGAGCGGTTAAGAGGCAATCCGTAATTTCGATTAAGACATTAATGAGCGAGCTGAGACGGACGTAGTCAATATAACTATTTGTTCAGCACTTTCGAAATGTACAGCGACAGAATTCAGAACATGGGCCGTTCTTACAGTGTTCTCTCCCTGTACACCAAGTCAGAACCATAGGATAAATAAAGGGGGCATATAAGCAGACAATGAAAGCTCTTACAATAATTGATGATTACATTTCTCTAAAACAGGTTATAGGCTATATGTGCACCACCAGGTCAGAACAGTAGGCTAAATTAAGAGGGGAAAATAGACGAAATGATTAGGGTGAGACACATGGGTACTAACAGCTTACTACACAACATACACTTAGTATTACTTTCTTAGCTACAGTATACATATCTCCCTGGCATATTACATCATTTATGCAGCAGCATACAATACATTTTTGTGCTGTGCTCACTTGAACAGGAAGGTGGCGCAGTGGTCCTTCGTGGGCAAATTTTGTCATCAAAGTCTGGCATTCTCTGGATTTATGGTGCTTTCAATACAACTGGGAACACGGAAAAAAACAAGGTCGAATCATGTTAGGTGATCTTCAGGTCGGAAAGAGACCTGAGTTCCCGACTTGGAATTCCAAGTTGGATGACCGTTTAAAAATGTGTTTTCCCAGTCAGAGCTCGTTTTTTTTCAGAGTTCCAAGTTGTCTTGAACTCACTGAAGTCTGAGATTTCCCAGTTCCGAGTTTCCAGTTGTTTTGAAAGAGGCAGAAGTCGTGCTGGATCGACAGCATCGCCAATGTTGAATGTTTATCCTTTTAACCTTGGAAAAGAGACCCTTGAACCCAGACTTGGACCACACACCCACTCCACTGAATAGCAGGCTAGTGATTGCTTTGCAACGCTTGCAGTTAGCCACTGATTCCTTCCAAACCACTCATTGTTGAATTTGTGATTTCCAACTTGTTGTGTAATGTTTATGTCCAATGGCCGATGAGCACCGATACGTTTTATCTATAATATATCTTCATATGACAAGCATTGAAAAGGATTTGCCAGTAGATTGTCGACTTGATTCATGATGATGACAGCTAGCTAAGATTTTGAAAGTATGATGTTGACATGATCAGTCCAATCAAAGCTACTGTAGATATAATGTGATTTGACGTCATTTTATCTGTGGCCAATGACCTTGAGCCTTCTTGGATGGGCACTTACTTACTTGTTTACATGTTAGTCATTTAGCAGACGCTCTTATCCAGAGCGACGTTCAGTTAGTGACTGCATACATTTTTCATACATACACTTCTAATGTAACTCTATGGCAGCACCCAAGGGGCTTGAATTTTCGAGCTCTCCCCATAGTTTGCGGTGACGTAGTGTCCCCATGAGTGACAGAACACTGAGCCAATCACGGCGCAACTAAAGAACATTACCAACCCCTACGCTCTGTATTTTCCGCTGGCTGCCCCACCACCACAGAAAGCACTGAGCTAGGCTGAAACACCTGCATTTAGGAGCTGCTTTACTCAAGAAAGCAAAAACGAGACCATGTTTGTATGCGGCTTTAACTCAATGATATCATTTTTTAAAATATTGTTAGCAAACTGATATGTGACACGTCTTAATGCCAAAATAACATGCAAAACAGGCAACAAAAATATTTGTATTTGTATTTATTTTTAGCTAAACAGGTGGGGCTGAAAACAGGTGGCCCTGCCCCACCTGTCCTGAATGACGGTTCGCCACTGATAAACCCTGCCTATTTCTAAAATGTGATTTTAAAACTAACCTTAATCACACTGCTAACCTTATGCCTAACCCAGGGCAAATGTTTGTTTTCATGAATTTTTATGATATAGACAATTTTGACTTTGTGGCTGTGGTAACTACTGTAAACTGTGGTGCCTGCTGTTCACACGCGTATCTGCCCTCTCATTGGCTAGAATGGTCCCACCTGATCTTGCCTCCTCCCGAATGCCTTCTATTTTTTTTGAAGACATTCATTTTCATTGTTGTAGCAGCCACTGGAGTATCTGGCCAACATCATCTGTGACCACAACGGCCAGTTCACAGGAACCCTGCCCGTTTACACCAATCAGCAGGCAGGAATCTGTGACCAATCTACTTGAGACAAGTAGCAAAGGCCCAAACAAAACCAGACGGGAGTGTGTAAAACCTGAGTGGAGTTTGAAACCCGGACCGGAGCAACCAGGTCTGATCCTCACCAGTCAAACACGGCAGAGACCGATGAAGACAGGAGAACAGAGACACAACTCCACAATACATCATGACATTTTTTATTAAATCATTTGATTGGTAATGAAACATTTTGATTCATTATAGAGAACACATAGCAGTAATAAACATCCATTATTCTAATCATGACTACAGCAGCTGAATGAGCTACCAGAATAAACCAGTGGTTCCCAACCCAGTCCTCCTCAGTCCCCCTCTAACCCCTCCTAGCTGTTCCCTTCCCAACCCAGTCCTCCTCAGTCCCCCTCTAACCCCTCCTAGCTGTTCCCTTCCCAACCCAGTCCTCCTCAGTCCCCCTCTAACCCCTCCTAGCTGTTCCCTTCCCAACCCAGTCCTCCTCAGTCCCCCTATAACCCCTCCTAGCTGTTCCCTTCCCAACCCAGTCCTCCTCAGTCCCCCTCTAACCCCTCCTAGCTGTTCCCTTCCCAACCCAGTCCTCCTCAGTCCCCCTCTAACCCCTCCTAGCTGTTCCATACCCAACCCAGTCCTCCTCAGTCCCCCTCTAACCCCTCCTAGCTGTTCCCTTCCCAACCCAGTCCTCCTCAGTCCCCCTCTAACCCCTCCTAGCTGTTCCATACCCAACCCAGTCCTCCTCAGTCCCCCTCTAACCCCTCCTAGCTGTTCCCTTCCCAACCCAGTCCTCCTCAGTCCCCCTCTAACCCCTCCTAGCTGTTCCCTTCCCAACCCAGTCCTCCTCAGTCCCCCTCTAACCCCTCCTAGCTGTTCCATACCCAACCCAGTCCTCCTCAGTCCCCCTCTAACCCCTCCTAGCTGTTCCATACCCAACCCAGTCCTCCTCAGTCCCCCTCTAACCCCTCCTAGCTGTTCCATACCCAACCCAGTCCTCCTCAGTCCCCCTATAACCCCTCCTAGCTGTTCCATACCCAACCCAGTCCTCCTCAGTCCCCCTCCAACCCCTCCTAGCTGTTCCATACCCAACCCAGTCCTCCTCAGTCCCCCTCTAACCCCTCCTAGCTGTTCCCTTCCCAACCCAGTCCTCCTCAGTCCCCCTCTAACCCCTCCTAGCTGTTCCATACCCAACCCAGTCCTCCTCAGTCCCCCTCTAACCCCTCCTAGCTGTTCCCTTCCCAACCCAGTCCTCCTCAGTCCCCCTCTAACCCCTCCTAGCTGTTCCCTTCCCAACCCAGTCCTCCTCAGTCCCCCTCTAACCCCTCCTAGCTGTTCCATACCCAACCCAGTCCTCCTCAGTCCCCCTCTAACCCCTCCTAGCTGTTCCCTTCCCAACCCAGTCCTCCTCAGTCCCCCTCTAACCCCTCCTAGCTGTTCCATACCCAACCCAGTCCTCCTCAGTCCCCCTCTAACCCCTCCTAGCTGTTCCATACCCAACCCAGTCCTCCTCAGTCCCCCTCTAACCCCTCCTAGCTGTTCCCTTCCCAACCCAGTCCCCCTCTAACCCCTCCTAGCTGTTCCATACCCAACCCAGTCCTCCTCAGTCCCCCTCTAACCCCTCCTAGCTGTTCCATACCCAACCCAGTCCTCCTCAGTCCCCCTCTAACCCCTCCTAGCTGTTCCATACCCAACCCAGTCCTCCTCAGTCCCCCTCTAACCCCTCCTAGCTGTTCCATACCCAACCCAGTCCTCCTCAGTCCCCCTCCAACCCCTCCTAGCTGTTCCATACCCAACCCAGTCCTCCTCAGTCCCCCTCTAACCCCTCCTAGCTGTTCCATACCCAACCCAGTCCTCCTCAGTCCCCCTCTAACCCCTCCTAGCTGTTCCCTTCCCAACCCAGTCCTCCTCAGTCCCCCTCTAACCCCTCCTAGCTGTTCCATACCCAACCCAGTCCTCCTCAGTCCCCCTCTAACCCCTCCTAGCTGTTCCCTTCCCAACCCAGTCCTCCTCAGTCCCCCTCTAACCCCTCCTAGCTGTTCCATACCCAACCCAGTCCTCCTCAGTCCCCCTCTAACCCCTCCTAGCTGTTCCCTTCCCAACCCAGTCCTCCTCAGTCCCCCTCTAACCCCTCCTAGCTGTTCCATACCCAACCCAGTCCTCCTCAGTCCCCCTCTAACCCCTCCTAGCTGTTCCATACCCAACCCAGTCCTCCTCAGTCCCCCTCCAACCCCTCCTAGCTGTTCCATACCCAACCCAGTCCTCCTCAGTCCCCCTCTAACCCCTCCTAGCTGTTCCATACCCAACCCAGTCCTCCTCAGTCCCCCTCCTAACCCCTCCTAGCTGTTCCCTTCCCAACCCAGTCCTCCTCAGTCCCCCTCTAACCCCTCCTAGCTGTTCCCTTCCCAACCCAGTCCTCCTCAGTCCCCCTCTAACCCCTCCTAGCTGTTCCATACCCAACCCAGTCCTCCACAGTCCCCCTCTAACCCCTCCTAGCTGTTCCATACCCAACCCAGTCCTCCTCAGTCCCCCTCTAACCCCTCCTAGCTGTTCCATACCCAACCCAGTCCTCCTCAGTCCCCCTCTAACCCCTCCTAGCTGTTCCCTTCCCAACCCAGTCCTCCTCAGTCCCCCTCCAACCCCTCCTAGCTGTTCCCTTCCCAACCCAGTCCTCCTCAGTCCCCCTCTAACCCCTCCTAGCTGTTCCCTTCCCAACCCAGTCCTCCTCAGTCCCCCTCCAACCCCTCCTAGCTGTTCCATACCCAACCCAGTCCTCCTCAGTCCCCCTCTAACCCCTCCTAGCTGTTCCCTTCCCAACCCAGTCCTCCTCAGTCCCCCTCCAACCCCTCCTAGCTGTTCCCTTCCCAACCCAGTCCTCCTCAGTCCCCCTCTAACCCCTCCTAGCTGTTCCCTTCCCAACCCAGTCCTCCACAGTCCCCCTCTAACCCCTCCTAGCTGTTCCATACCCAACCCAGTCCTCCTCAGTCCCCCTATAACCCCTCCTAGCTGTTCCATACCCAACCCAGTCCTCCTCAGTCCCCCTCTAACCCCTCCTAGCTGCTCCATAGGTCCATTTCAGCACTAGCACACCTGATTGGGCGAGAGGAGAACAGGGGGAAGGAAGAGAGAAGGAGAGGATGAGAGGAGGGAAGGAGGATAGGAAGGAGACCATGTAGATCAGGGCGGCAGGTAGCCTAGTGGTTAAGAGTATTGGGACAATAACCCAAAGGTTGCTGGTTCAAATCCCGAGACAGACAGTGTGCTATAGCAGAGTGATCTCACTAGGTGACAGGGTGAGTCTCTTCTCCCAGACAGACAGACAGACAGTGTGTTATAGCAGAGTGATCTCACTAGGTGACAGGGTGAGTCTCTTCTCCCGGACAGACAGACAGTGTGTTATAGCAGAGTGATCTCACTAGGTGGCAGGGTGAGTCTCTTCTCCCGGACAGACAGACAGACAGTGTGTTATAGCAGAGTGATCTCACTAGGTGGCAGGGTGAGTCTCTTCTCCCGGACAGACAGACAGACAGACAGACAGTGTGTTATAGCAGAGTGATCTCACTAGGTGACAGGGTGAGTCTCTTCTCCCGGACAGACAGACAGTGTGTTATAGCAGAGTGATCTCACTAGGTGACAGGGTGAGTCTCTTCTCCCGGACAGACAGACAGTGTGTTACAGCAGAGTGATCTCACTAGGTGACAGGGTGAGTCTCTTCTCCCGGACAGACAGACAGACAGAGTGTTACAGCAGAGTGATCTCACTAGGTGGCAGGGTGAGTCTCTTCTCCCGGACAGACAGACAGACAGAGTGTTACAGCAGAGTGATCTCACTAGGTGGCAGGGTGAGTCTCTTCTCCCGGACAGACAGACAAACAGTGTGTTACAGCAGAGTGATCTCACTAGGTGACAGGGTGAGTCTCTTCTCCCAGACAGACAGACAGACAGTGTGTTATAGCAGAGTGATCTCACTAGGTGACAGGGTGAGTCTCTTCTCCCGGACAGACAGACAGACAGTGTGTTATAGCAGAGTGATCTCACTAGGTGACAGGGTGAGTCTCTTCTCCCAGACAGACAGACAGTGTGCTATAGCAGAGTGATCTCACTAGGTGACAGGGTGAGTCTCTTCTCCCGGACAGACAGACAGACAGTGTGTTACAGCAGAGTGATCTCACTAGGTGGCAGGGTGAGTCTCTTCTCCCGGACAGACAGACAGACAGTGTGTTATAGCAGAGTGATCTCACTAGGTGACAGGGTGAGTCTCTTCTCCCGGACAGACAGACAGTGTGTTATAGCAGAGTGATCTCACTAGGTGGCAGGGTGAGTCTCTTCTCCCGGACAGACA
>CM062507.1:48564939-48574939 GCA_031479575.1 Coregonus ussuriensis | reverse complement strand
GGCCTTCAGATAGTCTGGTAACACCTACAACGTAGAACACAGGCCTTCAGATAGTCACTGGCTTTACCCTGGGGAACCACACTCAGCAAGGCCTTCAGATAGTCTGGTAACACCTACAACGTAGAACACAGGCCTTCAGATAGTCTGGTAACACCTACAGCGTAGAACACAGGCCTTCAGATAGTCACTGGCTTTACTCTGGGGAACCACACTCAGCAAGGCCTTCAGATAGTCTGGTAACACCTACAGCGTAGAACACAGGCCTTCAGATAGTCACTGGCTTTACCCTGGGGAACCACACTCAGCAAGGCCTTCAGATAGTCACTGGCTTTACCCTGGGGAACCACACTCAGCAAGGCCTTCAGATAGTCTGGTAACACCTACAACGTAGAACACAGGCCTTCAGATAGTCTGGTAACACCTACAGCGTAGAACACAGGCCTTCAGATAGTCTGGTAACACCTACAACGTAGAACACAGGCCTTCAGATAGTCTGGTAACACCTACAGCGTAGAACACAGGCCTTCAGATAGTCACTGGCTTTACTCTGGGGAACCACACTCAGCAAGGCCTTCAGATAGTCTGGTAACACCTACAGCGTAGAACACAGGCCTTCAGATAGTCTGGTAACACCTACAGCGTAGAACACAGGCCTTCAGATAGTCACTGGCTTTACTCTGGGGAACCACACTCAGCAAGGCCTTCAGATAGTCTGGTAACACCTACAGCGTAGAACACAGGCCTTCAGATAGTCACTGGCTTTACTCTGGGGAACCACACTCAGCAAGGCCTTCAGATAGTCTGGTAACACCTACAGCGTAGAACACAGGCCTTCAGATAGTCACTGGCTTTACCCTGGGGAACCACACTCAGCAAGGCCTTCAGATAGTCTGGTAACACCTACAGCGTAGAACACAGGCCTTCAGATAGTCTGGTAACACCTACAGCGTAGAACACAGGCCTTCAGATAGTCACTGGCTTTACTCTGGGGAACCACACTCAGCAAGGCCTTCAGATAGTCTGGTAACACCTACAGCGTAGAACACAGGCCTTCAGATAGTCACTGGCTTTACTCTGGGGAACCACACTCAGCAAGGCCTTCAGATAGTCTGGTAACACCTACAGCGTAGAACACAGGCCTTCAGATAGTCACTGGCTTTACCCTGGGGAACCACACTCAGCAAGGCCTTCAGATAGTCTGGTAACACCTACAGCGTAGAACACAGGCCTTCAGATAGTCTGGTAACACCTACAGCGTAGAACACAGGCCTTCAGATAGTCACTGGCTTTACTCTGGGGAACCACACTCAGCAAGGCCTTCAGATAGTCTGGTAACACCTACAGCGTAGAACACAGGCCTTCAGATAGTCACTGGCTTTACCCTGGGGAACCACCCTCAGCAAGGCCTTCAGATAGTCTGGTAACACCTACAGCGTAGAACACAGGCCTTCAGATAGTCTGGTAACACCTACAGCGTAGAACACAGGCCTTCAGATAGTCACTGGCTTTACTCTGGGGAACCACACTCAGCAAGGCCTTCAGATAGTCTGGTAACACCTACAGCGTAGAACACAGGCCTTCAGATAGTCTGGTAACACCTACAGCGTAGAACACAGGCCTTCAGATAGTCACTGGCTTTACCCTGGGGAACCACCCTCAGCAAGGCCTTCAGATAGTCTGGTAACACCTACAGCGTAGAACACAGGCCTTCAGATAGTCTGGTAACACCTACAGCGTAGAACACAGGCCTTCAGATAGTCTGGTAACACCTACAGCGTAGAACACAGGCCTTCAGATAGTCACTGGCTTTACCCTGGGGAACCACCCTCAGCAAGGCCTTCAGATAGTCTGGTAACACCTACAGCGTAGAACACAGGCCTTCAGATAGTCACTGGCTTTACTCTGGGGAACCACACTCAGCAAGGCCTTCAGATAGTCTGGTAACACCTACAGCGTAGAACACAGGCCTTCAGATAGTCACTGGCTTTACCCTGGGGAACCACACTCAGCAAGGCCTTCAGATAGTCTGGTAACACCTACAGCGTAGAACACAGGCCTTCAGATAGTCTGGTAACACCTACAGCGTAGAACACAGGCCTTCAGATAGTCACTGGCTTTACTCTGGGGAACCACACTCAGCAAGGCCTTCAGATAGTCTGGTAACACCTACAGCGTAGAACACAGGCCTTCAGATAGTCACTGGCTTTACCCTGGGGAACCACCCTCAGCAAGGCCTTCAGATAGTCTGGTAACACCTACAGCGTAGAACACAGGCCTTCAGATAGTCTGGTAACACCTACAGCGTAGAACACAGGCCTTCAGATAGTCACTGGCTTTACTCTGGGGAACCACACTCAGCAAGGCCTTCAGATAGTCTGGTAACACCTACAGCGTAGAACACAGGCCTTCAGATAGTCTGGTAACACCTACAGCGTAGAACACAGGCCTTCAGATACGCTGCCCTTCAGTCCCTAGACTTTTAGGCGCTGACGGAGACATGGATAACTCCAGCTGATCTCTCTACATCTGACTGTGTTTTCTCTCATAGTCCAAGAGCATCCTGTGGTCACGGTGGTGGAACAGGTCTCCTCATTTCTCCTGTGGAGACGTTCTGTTGTCTCCCGTCTCTACTCATTTTGTCTGCAATAAGTCACCTGATCTATGTTATTTTAACTGTTAGCTCCAAGGGTATTGTCTGCAATAATCATATGCACATAGATTTAAATGTCACTGTTTTGCACTGAAACTGTCTGTCTTAGGAAGAAGCCCACTGTGGGCAGCCCACTCAGTGCCATTGACTCAGATGTACATGTCACTGACATGTCTGCCTCGGATCAGCCTCTCAGAATAACACTAAAAACAAACAAGCAACCCAGAAAAGGACTAAAAAAAATAGCCCATATTAACATATGCAGCCTGAGAAACAAGGTTCATGAAATTGACAACTTATTTAACATCAGAACACATTCATATTCTGGCCATCTCTCTGAAACACACTGAGATAATTCATTTGATGATGCAGTAGTAGCTACACATGTTTATAGAATATATAGGAAAGATAGAAATGCAAATGGAGGAGTTGTTGCCATGTCCTGTACGTCCAGAGTCATATTCCTGTGAGGCTGAGAGAGGATGTTGCCATGTCCTGTACGTCCAGAGTCATATTCCTGTTAGGCTGAGAGAGGATGTTGCCATGTCCTGTACGTCCAGAGTCATATTCCTGTGAGGCTGAGAGAGGATGTTGCCATGTCCTGTACGTCCAGAGTCATATTCCTGTGAGGCTGAGAGAGGATGTTGCCATGTCCTGTACGTCCAGAGTCATATTCCTGTTAGGCTGAGAGAGGATGTTGCCATGTCCTGTACGTCCAGAGTCATATTCCTGTGAGGCTGAGAGAGGATGTTGCCATATCCTGTACGTCCAGAGTCATATTCCTGTTAGGCTGAGAGAGGATGTTGCCATGTCCTGTACGTCCAGAGTCATATTCCTGTGAGGCTGAGAGAGGATGTTGCCATGTCCTGTACGTCCAGAGTCATATTCCTGTGAGGCTGAGAGAGGATGTTGCCATGTCCTGTACGTCCAGAGTCATATTCCTGTGAGGCTGAGAGAGGATGTTGCCATGTCCTGTATGTCCAGAGTCATATTCCTGTGAGGCTGAGAGAGGATGTTGCCATGTCCTGTACGTCCAGAGTCATATTCCTGTGAGGCTGAGAGAGGATGTTGCCATGTCCTGTATGTCCAGAGTCATATTCCTGTGAGGCTGAGAGAGGATGTTGCCATGTCCTGTACGTCCAGAGTCATATTCCTGTGAGGCTGAGAGAGGATGTTGCCATGTCCTGTACGTCCAGAGTCATATTCCTGTTAGGCTGAGAGAGGATGTTGCCATGTCCTGTACGTCCAGAGTCATATTCCTGTGAGGCTGAGAGAGGATGTTGCCATATCCTGTACGTCCAGAGTCATATTCCTGTTAGGCTGAGAGAGGATGTTGCCATGTCCTGTACGTCCAGAGTCATATTCCTGTGAGGCTGAGAGAGGATGTTGCCATGTCCTGTACGTCCAGAGTCATATTCCTGTGAGGCTGAGAGAGGATGTTGCCATGTCCTGTACGTCCAGAGTCATATTCCTGTGAGGCTGAGAGAGGATGTTGCCATGTCCTGTACGTCCAGAGTCATATTCCTGTGAGGCTGAGAGAGGATGTTGCCATGTCCTGTATGTCCAGAGTCATATTCCTGTGAGGCTGAGAGAGGATGTTGCCATGTCCTGTACGTCCAGAGTCATATTCCTGTGAGGCTGAGAGAGGATGTTGCCATGTCCTGTATGTCCAGAGTCATATTCCTGTGAGGCTGAGAGAGGATGTTGCCATGTCCTGTACGTCCAGAGTCATATTCCTGTGAGGCTGAGAGAGGATGTTGCCATGTCCTGTACGTCCAGAGTCATATTCCTGTTAGGCTGAGAGAGGATGTTGCCATGTCCTGTATGTCCAGAGTCATATTCCTGTGAGGCTGAGAGAGGATGTTGCCATGTCCTGTACGTCCAGTCATATTCCTGTGAGGCTGAGAGAGGATGTTGCCATGTCCTGTATGTCCAGAGTCATATTCCTGTGAGGCTGAGAGAGGATGTTGCCATGTCCTGTACGTCCAGTCATATTCCTGTGAGGCTGAGAGAGGATGTTGCCATGTCCTGTATGTCCAGAGTCATATTCCTGTGAGGCTGAGAGAGGATGTTGCCATGTCCTGTACGTCCAGAGTCATATTCCTGTGAGGCTGAGAGAGGATGTTGCCATGTCCTGTACGTCCAGAGTCATATTCCTGTTAGGCTGAGAGAGGATGTTGCCATGTCCTGTACGTCCAGAGTCATATTCCTGTGAGGCTGAGAGAGGATGTTGCCATGTCCTGTATGTCCAGAGTCATATTCCTGTTAGGCTGAGAGAGGATGTTGCCATGTCCTGTACGTCCAGAGTCATATTCCTGTTAGGCTGAGAGAGGATGTTGCCATGTCCTGTACGTCCAGAGTCATATTCCTGTTAGGCTGAGAGAGGATGTTGCCATGTCCTGTACGTCCAGAGTCATATTCCTGTTAGGCTGAGAGAGGATGTTGCCATGTCCTGTACGTCCAGAGTCATATTCCTGTTAGGCTGAGAGAGGATGTTGCCATGTCCTGTACGTCCAGAGTCATATTCCTGTGAGGCTGAGAGAGGATGTTGCCATGTCCTGTACGTCCAGAGTCATATTCCTGTGAGGCTGAGAGAGGATGTTGCCATGTCCTGTACGTCCAGAGTCATATTCCTGTGAGGCTGAGAGAGGATCTCATGTCAGATGATGTGGAAGTAATATGCCTCGCCTAAAGCCTATTCTCGTAGGAAGTTGCTATAGACCACCAAGTGCTAAAAGTCTGTATTTGGACTATATCAAATCAAATCAAATTTTATTGGCCACATGCGCCGAATACATCAGGTGTAGACATTACAGTGAAATGCTTACTTACAGACCTTAACCAACAGTGCATTTATTTTAAATAAAAAAGTAAAATAAAACAACAACAAAAAAGTGTTGAGAGAAAAAAAGAGCAGAAGTAAAATAAAATAACAGTAGGGAGGCTATATATACAGGGGGGTACCGGTGCAGAGTCAATGTGCGGGGGCACCGGCTAGTTGAGGTAGTTGAAGTAATATGTACATGTGGGTAGAGTTAAAGTGACTATGCGTAAATAATTAACAGAGTAGCAGCAGCGTAAAAAGATGGGGTGGGGGGTGGGGGTGGGGGGGGCAGTGCAAATAGTCAGAGTAGCCATGATTAGCTGTTCAGGAGTCTTATGGCTTGGGGGTAGAAGCTGTTGAGAAGTCTTTTGGACCTAGACTTGGCACTTCGGTACCACTTGCCGTGCGGTAGCAGAGAGAACAGTCTATGACTAGGGTGGCTGGAGTCTTTGACAATTTTGAGGGCCTTCCTCTGACACCGCCTGGATGGCAGGAAGCTTGGCCCCAGTGATGTACTGGGCCGTACGCACTACCCTCTGTAGTGCCTTGCGGTCGGAGGCCGAACAGTTGCCATACCAGGCGGTGATGCAACCAGTCAGGATGCTCTCGATGGTGCAGCTGTAGAATATTTTGAGGATCTGAGGACCCATGCCAAATCTTTTCAGTCTCCTGAGGGGGAATAGGCTTTGTCGTGCCCTCTTCACGACTGTCTTGGTGTGTTTGGACCATGATAGTTCGTTGGTGATGTGGACACCAAGGAACTTGAAGCTCTCAACCTGTTCCACTACAGCCCCGTCGATGAGAATGGGGGCATGCTCAGTCCTCTTTTTTTTCCCTGTAGTTCACAATCATCTCCTTTGTCTTGGTCACGTTGAGGGAGAGGTTGTTGTCCTGGCACCACACGGCCAGGTCTCTGACCTCCTCCCTATAGGCTGTCTCATCATTGTTGGTGATCAAGCCTACCACTGTTGTGTCGTCGGCAAACTTAATGATGGTGTTGGAGTCGTGCCTGGCCATGCAGTCATGGGTGAACAGGGAGTACAGGAGGGGGCTGAGCACGCACCCCTGAGGGGCCCCCGTGTTGAGGATCAGTGTGGCAGATGTGTTGTTACCTACCCTTACCACCTGGGGGCGGCCCGTCAGGAAGTCCAGGATCCAGTTGCAGAGGGAGGTGTTTAGTCCCAGGATCCTTAGCTTAGTGATGAGCTTTGAGGGCACTATGGTGTTGAATGCTGAGCTGTAGTCAATGAATAGCATTCTCACGTAGGTGTTCCTCTTGTCCAGGTGGGAAAAGGCAGTGTGGAGTGCAATAAAGATTGCATCATCTGTGGATCTGTTGGGGCGGTATGCAAATTGGAGTGGGTCTAGGGTTTTTGGGATAATGGTGTTGATGTGAGCCATGACCAGCCTTTCAAAGCACTTCATGGCTACAGACATCAGTGCTACGGGACGGTAGTCATTTAGGCAGGTTATCTTAGTGTCCTTGGGCACGAGGACTATGGTGGTCTGCTTGAAACATGTTGGTATTACAGACTCAGTCAGGGACATGTTGAAAATGTCAGTGAAGACACTTGCCAGTTGGTCAGCACATGCTCAGAGTACACGTCCTGGTAATCCATCTGGCCCTGCGGCCTTGTGAATGTTGACCTGCTTAAAAGTCTTACTCACATCGGCTACGGAGAGCGTGATCACATAGTCATCCGGAACAGCTGGTGCTCTCATGCATGCTTCAGTGTTGCTTGCCTCGAAGCGAGCATAGAAGTGGTTTAGCTCGTCTGGAAGTCTTGTGTCACTGGGCAGCTCGCGGCTGTGCTTCCCTTTGTAGTCTGTAATAGTTTTCAAGCCCTGCCACATCCGACGAGCGTCAGAGCCGGTGTATTACGATTCAATCTTAGTCCTGTATTGATTCTTTGCCTGTTTGATGGTTCGTCTGAGGGCATAGCGGGATTTCTTATAAGCGTCCGGGTTAGAGTCCCGCTCCTTGAAAGCGGCAGCTCTACCCTTTAGCTCAGTGCGGATGTTTCCTGTAATCCATGGCTTCTGGTTGGGGTATGTACATACGGTCACTGTGGGGACGACATCATCGATGCACTTATTGATGAAGCCAGTGACTGATGTGGTGTACTCCTCAATGCTATCTGAAGAATCTGAAGAATCCCGGAACATGTTCCAGTCTGTGCTAGCAAAACAGTCCTGTAGCTTAGCATCTGCGTCATCTGACCACTTTTTTATTAACCGAGTCACTGGTGCTTCCTGCTTTAGTTTTTGCTTATAAGCAGGAATCAGGAGGATAGAGTTATGGCCAGATTTGCCAAATGGAGGGCGAGGGAGAGCTTTGTATGCGTCTCTGTGTGTGGAGTAAAGGTGGTCTAGAGTTTTTTTTTCCTCTGGTTGCACATTTAACATGCTGGTAGAAATTAGGTAGAACGGATTTAAGTTTCCCTGCATAAAAGTCCTCAACCACTAGGAGCGCTGCCTCTGGATGAGCGTTTTCCTGTTCACTTATGGCCTTATACAGCTCATTCAGTGCAATCTTAATGCCAGCAATGGTTTGTGGTGGTAAATAGACAGCTATGAAAAATATAGAAGAAAACTCTCTTGGTAGATAGTGTGGTCTACAGCTTATCATAAGATACTCTACCTCAGGCGAGCAAAACCTCGAGACTTCCTTAGTATTTGATTTTGTGCACCAGCTGTTGTTTACAAATATACACAGACCGCCACCCCTTGTCTTACCGGAGTCAGCCGTTCTATCCTGCCGATGTAGCGTATAGCCCGCTAGCTGTATGTTGTCCATGTCGTCGTTCAGCCACGACTCGGTGAAACATAAGATATTACAGTTTTTAATGTCCCGTTGGTAGGATAACTGTGCTCTTAGGTCATCCAATTTATTCTCAAATGATTGAAGATTGGCTAATAGGATTGATGGAAGAGGCAGTTTACTCGCTCGCCGTCGGATCCTTACAAGGCACCCCGATCTACGTCCACGATATCTCCGTCTCCTTCTCATGCGAATGACGGGGATTTGGGCCTTGTCGGGTGTCTGTAGGATATCCTTCGCGGCCTCCTCGTTGAAGAAAAAATCTTCGTCCAATACGAGGTGAGTAATCGCTGTCCTGATATCCAGAAGCTCTTTTTGGTTATAAGAGACGATGGCAGAAACATTATGTACAAAATAAATTACAAATAACGCGGAAAAACACACATAATAGTACAATTGGTTAGAGGGCTGTAAAACGGCAGCCATCTTCTCCGGCGCCATTCTCATACAAATTCTCATATGTGTGAAATGCTTGATAATGTATGTGATATCAACAGAGAGGTATATTTTCTGGGTGACCTAAATATTGTCTGGTTGTCATCAATTTGCCCACTCAAAAAGTCAACCTACCAGGGTATTTACAAACAGAACAGGAACTAAATCATCCACGTGTATTGATCACATCTTTACTAATGCCGCAGAAATCTGCTCTAACGCAGTATCCACCCCCTATCGGATGTAGTGATCATAAATTAAATTAGTCATTTAGCAGACGCTCTTATCCAGAGCGACTTACAGGAGCAATTAGGGTTAAGTGCCTTGCTCAAGGGCACATCGACAGATTTTTCACCTAGTCGGCTCGGGGATTAGAACCAGCGACCTTTCGGTTACTGGCACAACGCTCTTAACCACTAAGCTACCTGCCGCCCATAATATATATATCATAATATAATATCCATATCTAGACCTAAAATAGGGTATAAACAATCACACAAGAGGTTTTGCAATGATTCCGATGTCGAAGATGTGAAAAATATTTGTTGGTCTGATGTGTGTAATGAGGAACATTCTGAAGCTGCACTTGAAGCATTTATGAAACTGCTTCTTCCGGTTACTGACAGGCGTGCGCCCCATCAAGAAACTGACTGTTAGAACTGCCAAATCCCCAATGGATAGATGATGAATTTAAAAAACTGTATGGCTGAGAGGGACGAGGCTAAAGGAAATAGCAAATACGTCTGACAACACAGCAGACTGGCAACCATACAGTAGACAGAGAAATCAGGAAACTAAAACTAAACAAAAAGAAGAAGAAACTGTACTATGGAACAAAGATACATTATATAAAGAATGACAGTAAAGAGCTCTGGAGTCTTTAAATGAAATCCTCTGCAAAAAAAGCAAACTGGGCTCCATCCTTCATTGAGGCAGATGGCTTGTTCATAACAAAACCCTTTGATATTGCCGACCACTTTAACAACTTTTTTGTCGACAAGATTAGCAAACTGAGGCATGACATGCAAACAACAAACACTGAGCCTTCATATTCATGCATAATGGACCATGAAATATAAAGTTATTTTACAGACTTTCAGCATGCTTATAGGGAAGGGCACTCAACATGCTCAGCACTGACACAAATTACTGATGATTGGCTGAAAGACTTCCGTGCAACTTTTGATGTAATCGATCATAACCTATTGCTGAAAAAACGTAGGTGTTATGGATTTGCATCCTCTGCCATATTATGGATAGAGAGTTACCT
>CM062507.1:48544939-48559939 GCA_031479575.1 Coregonus ussuriensis | reverse complement strand
GCTATAGTTATAGGGCTATAGTTATAGGTAGGGCTATAGTTATAGGTAGGGCTATAGTTATAGGTAGGGCTATAGTTATAGGGCTATAGTTATAGGGCTATAGTTATAGGTAGGGCTATAGTTATAGGGTTATAGTTATAGGTAGGGCTATAGTTATAGGTAGGGCTATAGTTATAGGTAGGGCTATAGTTATAGGGTTATAGTTATAGGTAGGGCTATAGTTATAGGTAGGGCTATAGTTATAGGGCTATAGTTATAGGGCTATAGTTATAGGTAGGGCTATAGTTATAGGGCTATAGTTATAGGTAGGGCTATAGTTATAGGTAGGGCTATAGTTATAGGGCTATAGTTATAGGGCTATAGTTATAGGTAGGGCTATAGTTATAGGGTTATAGTTATAGGTAGGGCTATAGTTATAGGTAGGGCTATAGTTATAGGTAGGGCTATAGTTCTAGGTAGGGCTATAGTTCTAGGTAGGGCTATAGTTCTAGGTAGGGCTATAGTTATAGGGCTATAGTTATAGGTAGGGCTATAGTTATAGGTAGGTCTATAGTTATAGGGCTATAGTTATAGGTAGGGCTATAGTTATAGGGCTATAGTTATAGGGCTATAGTTATAGGGCTATAGTTATAGGTAGGGCTATAGTTCTAGGTAGGGCTATAGTTATAGGTCTATAGTTATAGGTAGGGCTATAGTTATAGGTAGGGCTATAGTTATAGGTAGGGCTATAGATATAGGGCTATAGTTATAGGGCTATAGTTATAGGTAGGGCTATAGTTATAGGGTTATAGTTATAGGTAGGGCTATAGTTATAGGTAGGGCTATAGTTATAGGTAGGGCTATAGTTATAGGGCTATAGTTATAGGGCTATAGTTATAGGTAGGGCTATAGTTATAGGGTTATAGTTATAGGTAGGGCTATAGTTATAGGTAGGGCTATAGTTATAGGTAGGGCTATAGTTATAGGTAGGGCTATAGTTATAGGGCTATAGTTATAGGTAGGGCTATAGTTATAGGTAGGGCTATAGTTATAGGTAGGGCTATAGTTATAGGTAGGGCTATAGTTATAGGGCTATAGTTATAGGGCTATAGTTATAGGGCTATAGTTATAGGTAGGGCTATAGTTATAGGTAGGGCTATAGTTATAGGTAGGGCTATAGTTATAGGGCTATAGTTATAGGTAGGGCTATAGTTATAGGTAGGGCTATAGTTATAGGTAGGGCTATAGTTATAGGGCTATAGTTATAGGGCTATAGTTATAGGTAGGGCTATAGTTATAGGGTTATAGTTATAGGTAGGGCTATAGTTATAGGTAGGGCTATAGTTATAGGTAGGGCTATAGTTATAGGGTTATAGTTATAGGTAGGGCTATAGTTATAGGTAGGGCTATAGTTATAGGGCTATAGTTATAGGGCTATAGTTATAGGTAGGGCTATAGTTATAGGGCTATAGTTATAGGTAGGGCTATAGTTATAGGTAGGGCTATAGTTATAGGTAGGGCTATAGTTATAGGGCTATAGTTATAGGGCTATAGTTATAGGTAGGGCTATAGTTATAGGGTTATAGTTATAGGTAGGGCTATAGTTATAGGTAGGGCTATAGTTATAGGTAGGGCTATAGTTCTAGGTAGGGCTATAGTTCTAGGTAGGGCTATAGTTCTAGGTAGGGCTATAGTTATAGGGCTATAGTTATAGGTAGGGCTATAGTTATAGGTAGGTCTATAGTTATAGGGCTATAGTTATAGGTAGGGCTATAGTTATAGGGCTATAGTTATAGGGCTATAGTTATAGGGCTATAGTTATAGGTAGGGCTATAGTTCTAGGTAGGGCTATAGTTATAGGTCTATAGTTATAGGTAGGGCTATAGTTATAGGTAGGGCTATAGTTATAGGTAGGGCTATAGTTATAGGGCTATAGTTATAGGTAGGGCTATAGTTATAGGTAGGTCTATAGTTATAGGTAGGGCTATAGTTATAGGGCTATAGTTATAGGTAGGGCTATAGTTATAGGTAGGGCTATAGTTATAGGTAGGGCTATAGTTATAGGTAGGGCTATAGTTATAGGGCTATAGTTATAGGTAGGGCTATAGTTATAGGGCTATAGTTATAGGTAGGGCTATAGTTATAGGTAGGGCTATAGTTATAGGTAGGGCTATAGTTATAGGGCTATAGTTATAGGGCTATAGTTATAGGGCTATAGTTATAGGTAGGGCTATAGTTATAGGGTTATAGTTATAGGTAGGGCTATAGTTATAGGTAGGGCTATAGTTATAGGTAGTGCTATAGTTATAGGTAGGGCTATAGTTATAGGGCTATAGTTATAGGTAGGGCTATAGTTATAGGGCTATAGTTATAGGGCTATAGTTATAGGTAGGGATATAGTTATAGGTAGGGCTATAGTTATAGGGCTATAGTTATAGGTAGGGCTATAGTTATAGGGCTATAGTTATAGGTAGGGTTATAGTTATAGGTAGGGCTATAGGTAGGGTTATAGTTATAGGTAGGGCTATAGTTATAGGTAGGGCTATAGTTATAGGTAGGGCTATAGTTATAGGTAGGGCTATAGTTATAGGTAGGGTTATAGTTATAGGTAGGGCTATAGTTATGGGTAGGGCTATAGTTATAGGTAGGGCTATAGTTATAGGTAGGGCTAAAGTTATAGGGCTATAGTTATAGGGCTATAGTTATAGGTAGGGCTATAGTTATAGGTAGGGCTATAGTTATAGGGCTATAGTTATAGGTAGGGCTATAGTTATAGGTAGGGCTATAGTTATAGGTAGGGCTATAGTTATAGGGCTATAGTTATAGGTAGGGCTATAGTTATAGGTAGGGCTATAGTTATAGGGCTATAGTTATAGGTAGGGCTATAGTTATAGGGCTATAGTTATAGGTAGGGCTATAGTTATAGGTAGGGCTATAGTTATAGGTAGGGCTATAGTTATAGGTAGGGCTATAGTTATAGGTAGGGCTATAGTTATAGGTAGGGCTATAGTTATAGGTAGGGCTATAGTTATAGGTAGGGCTATAGTTATAGGGCTATAGTTATAGGTAGGGCTATAGTTATAGGGCTATAGTTATAGGTAGGGCTATAGTTATAGGTAGGGCTATAGTTATAGGGCTATAGTTATAGGTAGGGCTATAGTTATAGGTAGGGCTATAGTTATAGGTAGGGCTATAGTTATAGGGCTATAGTTATAGGTAGGCTATAGTTATAGGGGCTATAGTTATAGGAGGCTATAGTTAGGTAGGGCTATAGTTATAGGTAGGGCTATAGTTATAGGGCTATAGTTATAGGTAGGGCTATAGTTATAGGTAGGGCTATAGTTATAGGTAGGGCTATAGTTATAGGGCTATAGTTATAGGTAGGGCTATAGTTATAGGTTAGGGGCTATAGTTATAGGTAGGGATATAGTTATAGGCCCAGGGCTATAGTTATAGGTAGGGCTATAGTTATAGGTAGGGTATAGTTATAGGGCTATAGTTATAGGTAGGGCTATAGTTATAGGAGGGCTATAGTATAGGGCTTAGTTATAGGTAGGCTATAGTTATAGGTAGGGCTATAGTTATAGGTCAGGGCTATAGTTATAGGTAGGGCTTATAGTTATAGGTAGGGCTATAGTTATAGGTAGGGCTATAGTTATAGGTAGGGCTATAGTTATAGGGCTATAGTTATAGGTAGGGCTATAGTTATAGGTAGGGCTATAGTTATAGGTAGGGCTATAGTTATAGGTAGGGCTATAGTTATAGGGCTATAGTTATAGGTAGGGCTATAGTTATAGGTAGGGCTATAGTTATAGGTAGGGCTATAGTTATAGGTAGGGCTATAGTTATAGGGGCTATAGTTATAGGTAGGGCTATAGTTATAGGTAGGGCTATAGTTAGTAGGGCTATAGTTATAGGGCTATAGTTATAGGTAGGGCTATAGTTATAGGTAGGGCTATAGTTATAGGTAGGGCTATAGTTATAGGGCTATAGTTATAGGTAGGGCTATAGTTATAGGGCTATAGTTATAGGTAGGGCTATAGTTATAGGTAGGGCTATAGTTATAGGTAGGGCTATAGTTATAGGTAGGGCTATAGTTATAGGTAGGGCTATAGTTATAGGTAGGGCTATAGTTATAGGTAGGCTATAGTTATAGGTAGGGCTATAGTTATAGGTAGGGCTATAGTTATAGGTAGGGCTATAGTTATAGGTAGGGCTATAGTTATAGGTAGGGCTATAGTATAGGTAGGGCTATAGTTATAGGGGCTATAGTTATAGGTAGGGCTATAGTTATAGGGCTATAGTTATAGGTAGGGCTATAGTATAGGTAGGGCTATAGTTATAGGGGCTATAGTTATAGGTAGGCTATAGTTATAGGTAGGGCTATAGTTATAGGTAGGGCTATAGTTATAGGGCTATAGTTATAGGTAGGGCTATAGTTATAGGTAGGGCTATAGTTATAGGTAGGGCTATAGTTATAGGGGCTATAGTTATAGGTAGGGCTATAGTTATAGGTAGGGCTATAGTTATAGGTAGGGCTATAGTTATAGGTAGGGCTATAGTTATAGGGCTATAGTTATAGGTAGGGCTATAGTTATAGGTAGGGCTATAGTTATAGGTAGGGCTATAGTTATAGGTAGGGCTTATAGTTATAGGTAGGGCTATAGTTATAGGTAGGGGCTATAGTTATAGGTAGGGCCCTATAGTTAATAGGTATGGGCTATAGGTAGGAGATATAGTTATAGGTAGGGCTTTAAGTTATAGGTAGGGCTATAGTATAGGTAGGGCTATATTATAGGTAGGCTATAGTTATAGGGTATAGTTATAGGTAGGGCTATAGTTTTAGGTAGGGCTATAGTTATAGGTAGGGCTATAGTTATAGGTAGGGCTATAAGTTATAGGTAGGGCTATAGTTATAGTGGCGCTATAGTTATAAGGTAGGGCTATAGTTATAGGTAGGGCTATAGTTATAGGTAGGGCTATAGTTATAGGTAGGGCTATAGTTATAGGTAGGCTATAGTATAGGTAGGGCTATAGTTATAGAGGCTATAGGTTATAAGTATAGGCCCTATAGTTATAGGTAGGGCTATAGTTATAGTTAGGGTTATAGTTAGGTATGGTATGTGGGCTATAGTTATAGGTAGGCTATAGTTATAGGTAGGGCTATAGTTATAAGGGCTACGGTAGGGCTATAGTTTATAGGCTATAGTTATAGGGCTATAGTTATAGGTAGGGCTATAGTTATAGGGTTATAGTTATAGGTAGGGCTATAGTTATAGGTTAGGGCTATAGTTATAGGTAGGGCTATAGTTATAGGTAGGGCTATAGTTATAGGGCTATAGTTATAGGTAGGGCTATAGTTATAGGTAGGGCTATAGTTATAGGTAGGGCTATAGTTATAGGGCTATAGTTATAGGTAGGGCTATAGTTATAGTAGGGGCTATAGTTATAGGTAGGGCTATAGTTATAGGGCTATAGGTATAGGTAGGGCTATAGTTATAGGTAGGGCTATAGTTATAGGTAGGGCTATAGTTATAGGGAGGGCTATAGTTATAAGTAGGGCTATAGTTATAGGTAGGGCTATAGTTATAGGTAGGGTTATAGTTATAGGGCTATAGTTATAGGTAGGGCTATAGTTATAGGTAGGGCTATAGTTATAGGGCTATAGTTATAGGTAGGGCTATAGTTATAGGTAGGGCTATAGTTATAGGTAGGGGCTATAGTTATAGGTAGGGCTATAGTTATAGGTAGGGTTATAGTTATAGGTAGGGCTTATAGTTATAGGTACGGGTTATAGTTATAGGTAGGGCTATAGTTATAGTTAGGGCTATAGTTATAGGTAGGGCTATAGTTATAGGTAGGGCTATAGTTATAGGGCTATAGGTATAGGTAGGGCTATAGTTATAGGTAGGGCTATAGTTATAGGTAGAGCTATAGTTATAGGTAGGGCTATAGTTATAGGGAGGGCTAGTAGTTACTAGGGCTATAGTTATAGGGCTATAGTTATAGGTACGGGCTATAGTTATAGGGTAGGGGGCTATAGTTATAGGTAGGGCTATAGTTATAGGGCTATAGTTATAGGGGCTATAGTTATAGGTAGGGCTATAGTTTATAGGGCTATAGTTATAGGTAGGGCTATAGTTATAGGTAGGGCTATAGTTACTACGGGCTATGTTTATAGGTAGGGTCTATAGTTATAGGTAGGGCTATAGTTATAGGTAGGGCTATAGTTTATAAGTAGGGTTATAGTTATAGGTAGGGCTATAGTTATATGGTAGGGCTATAGTTTATAGGTAGGGCTATAGTTATAGGTAGGGCTAAAGGTAGGTAGGGCTATAGTTATAGGTAGGGCTATAGTTATAGGTAGGGCTATAGTTTATAGGTAGGGCTATAGTTTATAGGTAGGGCCTATAGTTATAGGTAGGGCTATAGTTATAGGGAGGGCTATAGTTATAGGGCTATAGTTATAGGTAGGGCTATAGTTATAGGTAGGGCTATAGTTATAGGTAGGGCTATAGTTATAGGTAGGGCTATAGGTAGGGCTATAGTTATAGGTAGGGCCTATAGTTATAGGTAGGGCTATAGTTATAGGGCTACAGTTATAGGTAGGGCTATAGTTATAGGGCTATAGTTATAGGTAGGGATTTTATTAATATTATTTTATTTTTAGGCTATAGTTATAGGTAGGGCACCTTGGTAGGGCTATAGTTATAGGTAGGGCTATAGTTATAAGGTAGGGCTATAGTTATAGGTAGGGCTATAGTTAATAGGTAGGCATATAGTTTATAGGGCTATAGTTATAGGTAGGGTCTATAGTTATAGTAGGGCTATAGTTATAGGTAGGGCTACAGTTATAGGTAGGGCTATAGTTTAGGTAGGGCTATAGTTATAGGTAGGGCTATAGTTATAGGTAGGGCTATAGTTATAGGTAGGGCTATAGTTAAGGTAGGGCTATAGTTATAGGGAGGGCTATAGTTATTATTAGGGCTATAGTTATAGGTAGGGCTATAGTTATAGGTAGGGCTATAGTTATAGGTAGGGCTATAGTTATATAGGTAGGGCTATAGGTAGGGCTATAGTTATAGGTAGGGCTATAGTTATAGGTAGGGCTATAGTTATAGGGCTATAGTTATAGGGCTACAGTTATAGGTAGGGCTATAGTTATAGGGCTATAGTTATAGGTAGGGCTATAGTTATAGGTAGGGCAACCTTGTAGGGCTATAGTTATAGGTAGGGCTATAGTTATAGGTAGGGCTATAGTTATAGGTAGGGCTATAGTTATAGGTAGGGCTATAGTTATAGGTAGGGCTATAGTTATAGGGCTATAGTTATAGGTAGGGCTATAGGTATAGGTTTTTTCTGTTTTTTTAGGGCTATTAGTTATAGGTAGGGCTATAGTTATAGGTAGGGCTATAGTTATAGGTAGGGCTATAGTTATAGGTAGAGCTATAGTTATAGGTAGGGCTATAGTTATAGGTAGGGCTATAGTTATAGGTAGGGCTATAGTTATAGGGTAGGGTTATAGTTATAGGTAGGGTTATAGTTATAGGGCTATAGTTATAGGTAGGGCTATAGTTATAGTTAGGGCTATTGTTATAGGTAGGGCTATAGTTATAGGTAGGCTATAGTTATTAGGGCTATAGGTATAGGTAGGGCTATAGTTATAGGTAGGGCTATAGTTATAGGTAGAGCTATAGTTATAGGTAGGGCTATAGTTATAGGGAGGGCTATAGTTATAGGGCTATAGTTATAGGGCTATAGTTATAGGTAGGGCTATAGTTATAGGTAGGGCTATAGTTATAGGTAGGGCTATAGTTATAGGGCTATAGTTATAGGGCTATAGTTATAGGTAGGGCTATAGTTATAGGGCTATAGTTATAGGTAGGGCTATAGTTATAGGTAGGGCTATAGTTATAGGGCTATAGTTATAGGTAGGGCTATAGTTATAGGTAGGGCTATAGTTATAGGTAGGGCTATAGTTATAAGTAGGGTTATAGTTATAGGTAGGGCTATAGTTATAGGTAGGGCTATAGTTATAGGTAGGGCTATAGTTATAGGTAGGGCTATAGTTATAGGTAGGGCTATAGTTATAGGTAGGGCTATAGTTATAGGTAGGGCTATAGTTATAGGTAGGGCTATAGTTATAGGTAGGGCTATAGTTATAGGGAGGGCTATAGTTATAGGGCTATAGTTATAGGTAGGGCTATAGTTATAGGTAGGGCTATAGTTATAGGTAGGGCTATAGTTATAGGTAGGGCTATAGGTAGGGCTATAGTTATAGGTAGGGCTATAGTTATAGGTAGGGCTATAGTTATAGGGCTATAGTTATAGGGCTACAGTTATAGGTAGGGCTATAGTTATAGGGCTATTGTAGTTATAGGTAGGGCTATAGTTATAGGTAGGGCACCTTGGTAGGGCTATAGTTTATAGGTAGGGGATATAGTATTATTGGTAGGGCTATAGTTATAGGTAGGGCTATAGTTATAGGTAGGGCTATAGTTATAGGGCTATAGTTATAAGGTAGGGCTATAGTTATAGGTAGGGCTATAGTTATAGGTAGGGCTATAGTTATAGGTAGGGCTATAGTTTATAGGTAGGGCTATAGTTATAGGTAGGGCTATAGTTATAGGTAGGGCTATAGTTATAGGTAGGGCTTAGTTATAGGGAGGGCTATAGTTATAGGGCTATAGTTTATAGGTAGGGCTTATGTTATAGGTAGGGGCTTATAGTTATAGGTAGGGCTATAGTTATAGGTAGGATATAGGTAGGGCTATAGTTATAGGTAGGGCTATAGTTATAGGTAGGGGGGGGGGGGACTATAGTTATAGGGCTATAGTTATAGGGCTACAGTTATAGGTAGGGCTATAGTTATAGGGCTATAGTTATAGGTAAGGGCTAGAGTTATAGGTAGGGCACCTTGGTAGGGCGATATAGTTATAGGTAGGCTATAGTTATAGGTAGGGCTATAGTTATAGGTAGGGCTATAGTTATAGGTAGGGCTATAGTTATAGGTAGGGCTATAGTTATAGGGCTATAGTTATAGGTAGGGCTATAGTTATAGGTAGGGCTATAGTTTATAGGTAGGGCTATAGTTTATAGGTAGGGGCTATAGTTATAGGTAGGGCTATAGTTATAGGTAGAGCTATAGTTATAGGTAGGGCTATAGTTATAGGTAGGGCTATAGTTATAGGATAGGGCTATAGTTTTAGGCTAGGGCTCATAGTTATAGAGGGCTATAGCTTATCGGCGCTCTAGTTATAGGTAGGGCTATAGTTATAAGGTAGGGCTATAGTTATAGGGTAGGGCTATAGTTATAGGTTAAGGGGGCTATAAGTTATAGGTAGGGGCTATAGTTACAGGTAGGGCTATAGTTATAGGTAGGGCTATAGTTATAGGTAGGGGCTATAGTTATAGGTAGGGCTATAGTTATAGGTAGGGTCTATAGTATATAGGTAGGGCTATAGTTATAAGGTAGGGCTTATAGGTATAGGTAGGGCTATAGTTATAGATAGGGCTATAGTTATAGGGCTATACGTTATAGGTAGGGCTAATAGTTATAGGAGGCTCATAAGTTAATAGGTAGGGTCTAGATAGTTTAGAGGGCTATGAGTTATAGGTAGGACTATAGTTATAGGGTAGGGCTAAGTTATAGGTAGGGCTATAGTATAGGTAGGTCTATAGTTATAGGTAGGGGCTTATAGTGTATATAGTGTAGGGGTATAGGTATAGGTAGGGCTATAGATTATAGGTAAGGGTTATAGTTATAGGGCTATAGTTACATAGGTAGGGCTATAGTTATATGGCTATAGTTATTAGGTAGGGCTATAGTTATAGTAGGGCTATACGTTATAGGTAGGGCTATAGTTATAGGGTAGGGGCATATTTATAGGGCTTTTGTTTTAGGTAGGGGCTATAGTTATAGGTAGGGCTATAGTTATAGGTAGGGCTATAGTTATAGGGTTATAGTTATAGGTAGGGCTATAGTTATAGGTAGGGCTATAGTAGACCTATAGTTATAGGTAGGGCTATAGTTATAGGTAGGGTTATAGTTATAGGTAGGGCTATAGTTATAGGGCTATAGTTATAGGTAGGGCTATTGTTAAAAGTTATAGGTAGGGCTATAGTTATAGGTAGGGTTATAGTTATAGGTAGGGCTATAGTTATAGGGCTATAGTTATAGGTAGGGCTATAGTTATAGTTATAGGGCTATAGATATAGGTAGGGCTATAGTTATAGGGTTATAGTTATAGGGCTATAGTTATAGGTAGGGCTATAGTTTATAGGTAGGGTTATAGTTATAGGGCTATAGTTATAGGTAGGGCTATAGTTATAGGTAGGGCTATAGTATAGGTAGGGCCCCCCCCCCCCCCCCCCCCCCCCCCCCCCCCCCCCCCCACCCCCCCCCCCATGGGGGGTTATAGGTAGGGGCTGATAGGTAGGGCTAATAGTTATAGGTAGGGCTATAGTTATAGTAGGGTTATAGTTATAGGTAGGGGGGACTATAGTTATAGGTAGGGTTATAGTTTTATAGGGCTATAGTTATAGGTTGGGCTATAGTTATAGTGGTTTATAGTTATAGGTAGGGCTATAGTTATAGGTAGGGTTATAGTTATAAGGGCTATAGTTATAGGTAGGGCTATAGTTATAGGGCTATAGATTATAGGTAGGGCTATAGTTATAGGTAGGGCTATAGTTATAGGTAGGGCTATAGTTATAGGGCTATAGTTATAGGTAGGGCTATAGTTATAGGTAGGGCTATAAGTTATAAAAGGTGGGCTATAGTTATAGGTAGGGTTATAGTTTATAGGTAGGGCTATTTTAGTTATAGGTAGGGTTATAGTTATAGGGCTATAGTTATAGGTAGGGCTATAGTTTATAGGGTTATAGTTATAGGGCTATAGTTATAGGTAGGGCTATAGTTTTATAGGTACGGTTATAGGTTATAGGGCTATAGTTTATAGGTAGGGCTATAGTTTTTATAGGTAGGCTATAGTTATAGGTAGGGCTAATAGTTATAGATAGGGCTATAGGTAGGGCTATAGTTATAGGTAGGGTTATAGTTATAGGTAGGGCTAATAGTTATAGGTAGGGTTATAGTTATAGGTAGGGCTATAGTTATAGGGTTATAGTTATAGGTAGGGCTATAGTTATAGGTAGGGTTATAGTTATAGGGCTATAGTTATAGGTAGGGCTATAGTTATAGGTAGGGCTATAGTTATAAGGTAGGGCTATAGTTATAGGTAGGGCTATAGTTATAGGGGCTATAGTTATAGGTAGGGCTATAGTTATAGGTAGGGCTATAGTTATAGGTAGGGCTATAGTTATAGGTAGGGCTATAGTTATAGGTTAGGGCTATAGTTATAGGTAGGGCTATAGTTATAGGTAGGGCTATAGTTATAGGGCTATAGTTATAGGTAGGGCTATAGTTATAGGTAGGGCTAATAGTTATAGGTAGGGCTTTAGTTATAGGTAGGGCTATAGTTATAGGTAGGGCTTATAGTTATAGGTAGGGCTATAGTTATAGGTAGGGCTATAGTTATAGGTAGGGCTATAGTTTAGGTAGGGCTATAGTATAGGTAGGGCTATAGTTATAGGTAGGGCTATAGTTATAGGGCCTATAGTTATAGGTAGGGCTATAGTTATAGAGTAGGGCTATAGTTATAGGTAGGGCTATAGTTATAGGTAGGGCTATAGTTATAGGTAGGGCTGTAGTTATAGGTAGGGCTATAGTTATAGGTAGGGGCTATAGTCATAGGGTATAGTTATAGGTGGGCTATAGTTATAGGCTATAGTTATAGGGCTATAGTTATAGGTAGGGCTATAGTTATAGGTAGGGCTATAGTTATAGGTAGGGCTATAGTTATAGTAGGGCTATAGTTTTAGGTAGGGCTATAGTTATAGGGCTATAGTCTATAGGTAGGGCTATAGTTATAGGTAGGGCTTATAGTTTAGGTAGGGCTATAGTTATAGGTAGGGCTATAGTTATAGGTAGGGCTATAGTTATAGGTAGGGTTATAGTTATAGGTAGGGTTATAGTTATAGGGGCTATAGTTATAGGTAGGGCTATAGTTATAGGGCTATAGTTATAGGTAGGGCTATTGTATAGGTAGGGTTATAGTTATAGGGCTATAGTTATAGGTAGGGCTATAGTTATAGGTAGTGCTATAGTTATAGGTAGGGCTTATAGTTATAGGTAGGGCTCTTAGTTATAGGCTATCGTTATAGGTCGGGCTATGTTATAGGTAGGGCTATAGTTATAGGTAGGGCTATAGATAAGGTAGGGCAATAGTATATAGGTAGGGCGTATAGTTATAGGTAGGGCTATAGTTATAGGTAGGGCTATAGTTATAGGTAGGGCTATAGTTATAGGTAGGGCTATAGTTATAGGTAGGGCTATAGTTATAGAGGCTATAGTTATAGGATAGGCTATAGTTATAGGGCTATAGTAATAGGGCTATAGTTATAGGTAGGGCTATAGTTATAGCGCTCTAGTTATAGGTAGGGCTATAGTTATAGGGCTATAGTTATAGGGCTCCATAGTTATAGGTAGGTCTATAGTTATAGGTAGGGCTGTAGTTATAGGTAGGGCTATAGTTATAGGTAGGGCTATAGTCATAGGCTATAGTTATAGGTAGGGCTATAGTTATAGGGCTATAGTTATAGGTAGGGCTATAGTTATAGGGCTATAGTTATAGGTAGGGTCTATTGTTATAGGTAGGGCTATAGTTATAGGTAGGGCTATAGTTATAGGGGCTATAGTTATAGGGCTTATAGTTATAGGTAGGGCTATAGTTATAGGTAGGGCTATAGTTATAGGGCTATAGTTATAGGTAGGGCTATAGTTATAGGTAGGGCTATAGTTATAGGATAGGGCTATAGTTATAGGGCTATAGTTATAGGTAGGGCTATAGTTATAGGTAGGTCTATAGTTATAGGTAGGGCTATAGTTATAGGTAGGGCTATAGTTATAGGTAGGCTATAGTTATAGGTAGGGCACCTTGGTAGGGCTATAGTTATAGGTAGGCTATCGTTATAGTTAGGGCTATAGTTATAGGTAGGGCTATAGTTATAGGTAGAGCTATAGTTATAGGTAGGGCTATAGTTATAGGGCTATAGTTATAGGTAGGGCTATAGTTATAGGTAGGGCTATAGTTATAGGTAGGGCTATAGTTATAGGGCTATAGTTATAGGTAGGGCCTATAGTTATAGTAGGGCTATAGTTTATAGGTAGGGCTATAGTTATAGGTTAGGGTATATAAGTTATAGGTAGGGCTATAGTTATAGGTAGGGCTATAGTTATAGGTAGGGTTATAGGTAGGGCTATAGTTATAGGTAGGGCTATAGTTATAAGTAGGGTTATAGTTATAGGTAGGGCTATAGTTATAGGTTAGGGCTATAGTTATATAGGTAGGGCTATAGTTATAGGTAGGGCTATAGTTATAGGTAGGGCACCTTGGTAGGGCTAAAGTTATAGGGCTAGTTATAGTAGGGCTATAGTTATAGGTAGGGGCTATAGTTATAGGGTAGGGCTATAAGTTATAGGGCTATAGTTATAGTAAAAACCAAAAAAAAAAAATAAAAAAAAATAAAAAAAAGGCTATAAGTTATAGGTAGGGCTATAGTTATAGGGCTATAGTTATAGGTAGGGCTATAGTTATAGGTAGGGCTATAGTTATAGGTAGGGCTATAGTTATAGGTAGGGCTATAGTTATAGGTAGGGCTATAGTTATAGGTAGGCTATAGTTATAGGTAGGCTATAGTTATAGGGCTATAGTTATAGGGCTATAGTTATAGGTAGGGCTATAGTTATAGGTAGGGTTATAGTTATAGGGTAGGGCTATAGTTATAGGTAGGGCTATAGTTATAGGTAGGGATATAGTTAGGTAGGGCTATAGTTATAGGTTAGGGCTATAGTTATAGGTAGGGCTATAGTTATAGGTAGGGCTATAGTTAGGTAGGGCTATAGTTATAGGTAGGGCTATAGTTATAGGTAGGGCTATAGTTATAGGTAGGGCTATAGTTATAGGTAGGGCTATAGTTATAGGTAGGGCTATAGTTATAGGTAGGGCTATAGTTATAGGTAGGGCTATAGTTATAGGTAGGGCTATAGTTATAGGTAGGGCTATAGTTATAGGTAGGCTATAGTTATAGGTAGGGCTATAGTTATAGGGCTATAGTTATAGGTAGGGCTATAGTTATAGGTAGGGCTATAGTTATAGGGCTATAGTTATAGGTAGGGCTATAGTTATAGGTAGGGCTATAGTTATAGGTAGGGCTATAGTTATAGGTAGGGCTATAGTTATAGGTAGGGCTATAGTTATAGGTAGGGCTATAGTTATAGGTAGGGCTATAGTTATAGGTAGGGCTATAGTTATAGGGCTAGTTATAGGGGCTATAGTTATAGGTAGGGCTATAGTTATAGGTAGGGCTATAGTTATAGGTAGGGCTATAGTTATAGGTAGGGCTATAGTTATAGGTAGGGCTATAGTTATAGGTAGGGCTATAGTTATAGGTAGGGCTATAGTTATAGGTAGGGCTATAGTTATAGGTAGGGCTATAGTTATAGGTAGGGCTATAGTTATAGGAGGCTATAGTTATAGGTAGGGCTATAGTTATAGGTAGGGCTATAGTTATAGGTAGGGCTATAGTTATAGGTAGGGCTATAGTTATAGGTAGGGCTATAGTTATAGGTAGGGCTATAGTTATAGGTAGGGCTATAGTTATAGGGCTATAGTTATAGGTAGGGCTATAGTTATAGGTAGGGCTATAGTTATAGGGCTATAGTTATAGGTAGGGCTATAGTTAGGTAGGGCTATAGTTATAGGTAGGGCTATAGTTATAGGTAGGGCTATAGTTTAGGTAGGGCTATAGTTATAGGTAGGGCTATAGTTATAGGTAGGGCTATAGTTATAGGTAGGGCTATAGTTATAGGGGCTATAGTTAGTAGGGCTATAGTTATAGGTAGGGCTATAGTTATAGGTAGGGCTATATTTAGTAGGGCTATAGTTATAGGTAGGGCTA
>CM062507.1:48512439-48542439 GCA_031479575.1 Coregonus ussuriensis | reverse complement strand
GTGTGTGTGTGTGTGTGTGTGTGTGTGTGTGTGTGTGTGTGTGTGTGTACCTTTAGGATAGTAGAGACCAGGTCCTGTTCTGTCTGTCCCTTCAGAGGGTAATCCCCCATGAACTTCATCACAGCTGCAGAGAGGTGAGAGGTGAGAGGTTAAAGGTTAAAGGGCTGCAGAAACAAGCAGACATAGTTACATTACATGTTACGTGATAAATAAACGACAACTATACTGAACAAAAATACAAACACAACATCTAAAGTGTTGGTTACGTGTAAGCCGTCTCCAACGTCATTTTAAAGAATGTGGCAGCACGTCCAACCGGCCTCACAACCGCAGACCACGTGTAACCACGCCAGCCCAGGACCTCCGCAGACCACGTGTAACCACGCCAGCCCAGGACCTCCCCAGACCACGTGTAACCACGCCAGCCCAGGACCTCCACAGACCACGTGTAACCACGCCAGCCCAGGACCTCCGCAGACCACGTGTAACCACGCCAGCCCAGGACCTCCCCAGACCACGTGTAACCACGCCAGCCCTCCACATCCGGCTTCTTCACCTGCGGGATTGTCTGAGACCAGCCATCCAGACAGCTGATGAAACTGTGGGTTTCAAAATGTATAGCGCATATAATTAAAAAGGTATTGTCGGATATTATTCATCCTAATCAGACAGGTTTTGTACATGGAAGATACATTGGAGATAATACAAGGCAAGTACTGGAAACCAGGCCTGCTATTCATAGCTGACTTTGAAAAGGCTTTTGATAAAGTACGACTGGAGTTTACAGTGAGGGAAAAAAGTATTTGATCCTCTGCTGATTTTGTACGTTTGCCCACTGACAAAGAAATGATCAGTCTATAATTTTTAATGGTAGGTTTATTTGAACAGTGAGAGACAGAATATGTCAAAAATGTTATAAATTGATTTCCATTTTAATGAGGGAAATAAGTATTTGACCCCCTCTCAATCAGAAAGATTTCTGGCTCCCAGGTGTCTTTTATACAGGTAATGAGCTGAGATTAGGAGCACACTCTTAAAGGGAGTGCTCCTAATCTCAGTTTGTTACCTGTATAAAAGACACCTGTCCACAGAAGCAATCAATCAATCAGATTCCAAACTCTCCACCATGGCCAAGACCAAAGAGCTCTCCAAGGATGTCAGGGTCAAGATTGTAGACCTACACAAGGTTGGAATGGGCTACAAGACCATCGCCAAGCAGCTTGGTGAGAAGGTGACAACAGTTGGTGCGATTATTCGCAAATGGAAGAAACACAAAAGAACTGTCAATCTCCCTCGGCCTGGGGCTCCATGCAAGATCTCACCTCATGGAGTTGCAATGATCATGAGAACGGTGAGGAATCAGCCCAGAACTACATGGGAGGATCTTGTCAATGATCTCAAGGCAGCTGGGACCATAGTCACCAAGAAAACAATTGGTAACACACTACGCCGTGAAGGACTGAAATCCTGCAGCGCCCGCAAGGTCCCCCTGCTCAAGAAAGCACATATACAGGACAGTCTGAAGTTTGCCAATGAACATCTGAAGCCCATTGTCGTGCCATTCATCCGCCACCATCACCTCATGTTTCAGCATGATAATGCACGGCCCCATGTCGCAAGGATCTGTACACAATTCCTGGAAGCTGAAAATGTCCCAGTTCTTCTATGGCCTGCATACTCACCAGACATGTCACCCATTGAGCATGTTTGGGATGCTCTGGATCGATGTGTACGACAGCGTGTTCCAGTTCCCAACAATATCCAGCAACAACGCACAGCCATTGAAGAGGAGTGGGACAACATTCCACAGGCCACAATCAACAGCCTGAAACGCTATGTGAAGGAGCTGCGTGAGGCCAATGGTGGGCACACCAGATACCGACTGGTTTTCTGATCCCCGCCCCTACCTTTTAAAAAAAAGGTATCTCTGACCAACAGATGCATATCTGTATTCCCAGTCACGTGAAATCCATTGATTAGGGCCTAATGAATGTATTTCAATTGACTGATTTCCTTCTATGAACTGTAACTCAGTAAAATCTTTGAAATTGTTGCATGTTGCGTTTATATTTTAGTTCAGTGTATTTGATTAGAAGCCATTGGCCAAGTCCCAAATGGTACCCAGTTCCCTACATAGTACACTACTGGAGCTCTGGTCTAAAGTACTGTCCTATGTAGGGAATAGGGTTCAATTTGGGACTCAGCCAGTGTTGTCTCCGTCTTACCCAGGGAGATGTCAGCTGCTACCTTGTTCATGTTGCTGTCTGTGAAGTCTATCAGAGACTCCTGGAGAGGGGACTGGTGAAACAAACACACAGGATACACACCCAGTCTGAATACTCAGGATACGTACTCAGAATACACACCCAGTCTGAATACTCAGGATACACACCCAGTCTGAATACTCAGGATACGTACTCAGAATACACACCCAGTCTGAATACTCAGGATACGTACTCAGAATACACACCCAGTCTGAATACTCAGGATACACACCCAGTCTGAATACTCAGGATACGTACTCAGAATACACACCCAGTCTGAATACTCAGGATACGTACTCAGAATACACACCCAGTCTGAATACTCAGGATACATACTCAGAATACACACCCAGTCTGAATACTCAGGATACGTACTCAGAATACACACCCAGTCTGAATACTCAGGATACGTACTCAGAATACACACCCAGTCTGAATACTCAGGATACGTACTCAGAATACACACCCAGTCTGAATACTCAGGATACATACTCAGAATACACACCCAGTCTGAATACTCAGGATACGTACTCAGAATACACACCCAGTCTGAATACTCAGGATACATACTCAGAATACACACCCAGTCTGAATACTCAGGATACGTACTCAGAATACACACCCAGTCTGAATACTCAGGATACGTACTCAGAATACACACCCAGTCTGAATACTCAGGATACATACTCAGAATACACACCCAGTCTGAATACTCAGGATACGTACTCAGAATACACACCCAGTCTGAATACTCAGGATACATACTCAGAATACACACCCAGTCTGAATACTCAGGATACGTACTCAGAATACACACCCAGTCTGAATACTCAGGATACACACCCAGTCTGAATACTCAGGATACATACTCAGAATACACACCCAGTCTGAATACTCAGGATACGTACTCAGAATACACATCCAGTCTGAATACTCAGGATACGTACTCAGAATACACACCCAGTCTGAATACTCAGGATACGTACTCAGAATACACACCCAGTCTGAATACTCAGGATACATACTCAGAATACACACCCAGTCTGAATACTCAGGATACGTACTCAGAATACACACCCAGTCTGAATACTCAGGATACGTACTCAGAATACACACCCAGTCTGAATACTCAGGATACATACTCAGAATACACACCCAGTCTGAATACTCAGGATACGTACTCAGAATACACACCCAGTCTGAATACTCAGGATACATACTCAGAATACACACCCAGTCTGAATACTCAGGATACGTACTCAGAATACACACCCAGTCTGAATACTCAGGATACATACTCAAGGATACACACCCATTCTGAATGCTCAGGAATACCCAGTTATGAATACTAAGGATACGCACTCATATTGTCTGTTGTATAGTCCAGTGTGTCTCAGGGTGTGTGTTTCTCACCTTAGAGTATTGAACCGTGTCAGCTGGGTCTCTGCTGAGCTTCCCCTTCTTGGTGTTCTGCTGGTCACTGTGTCTCCGAGCCTGTCTGTAGTACTTCCTGGAGAACTCCTCCATGTTATACTGGCTGTCCTGTAGAGAGGGTCCTTCTAGATGTAGACTACGGCTGTCTTCACCATACCCCACCACAGCCTGAGATACGCACAACATCAGAGAACATTAGAGAGTGAATGTACGCACGTATGCATGAGGCGTGTATGTCTGGTTGTGTGTGTGTCTGGTTGTGTGTGTGTGTGTCTGGTTGTGTGTGTACCTCTGTGTTGAGGTCCAGTTGATGGGCGGCGACAGTAGAGCCCATCGCCACGGCGATAGCAGCGGAGGCTGCAACACGGCCTTGTCTGTCACGAGGCTCCGCCCTCTCAGCGGGGAGAACCAGGAAGTCTGGAGCGGCCACCGGCTGAACACACTCACCTGGAAACACACCCCACCGCCCGTACACCGCCCCGTACCGCCAGCCTACACACACACACACACATACACACAAACAGAATTATAACACACCCCACCACCTGTACACCGCCTGAACACCGCCTGTACACCGCCTGAACAGCACCCTGTACACCGCCTGAACACCGCCTGAACACCACCCTGTACACCGCCTGAACACCGCCTGAACACCGCCCTGTACACCGCCTGAACACCGCCTGAACACCGCCCTGTACACCGCCTGAACACCGCCCTGTACACCGCCTGAACACCACCCTGTACACCGCCTGAACACCGCCCCGAACCGCCAGCCTACACACATACACAGTGTTTTCCATTAACGCCGGCTGTCGGCAAATCAGCCGGTTACAGAGTCATTTTCAGCCAGCTACGTTTTCCACTTCATATTAACTAGGCTACTTTTTATTTAAAAAGTTTCAATTCACTAGTCCATCGAGCCCTCTCCCCCCGCTAGAATGAATGAGATGCATCTTCGAGGTGCCTGTCAGTCACAAAGCCAGCGACAACGGGAAAAGCAGTCAGCTGTCTGTCCCGCCTCCCGGTACAATCTGAGTACGCTGTGGTTGGTTGCAGTCAAATGTCTTTACACAGAGGAGGGAGAGAGCATGATGCATGTGAATTTGCACGTCCCGTGTAATGTAATGCAGCGTTCAAAACAACTGGGAACACGGAGATCTCTGGACTTCCGACTTCAGTGCGTTCAAGACAACTGGGAACTTGGGTAAAAAAACTACCTCCAACTGGGAAAAATCGTTTTTTTAACATTAAAACAGAATTCAACAATATAAAAAAAATGTATTGACCTTAGTAGGGAATTCACTAAATGCATTGAAAATGTACATAAGAAATGAACTGAATGCATCAGTGATTGGTGTTTCCTGCAACTTTCTGAAGAGCCAACTAGAAGCCCCTGTCTGTGTGCGGTGCGGTGTGGTGTGCACGTGTACCATTTGGTGTAGCCCTTAGTGACGATGCTAATGAAGACAGTCTTCTGGTAGATGGAAAGGCTTTCCCAAAAACCTTCTTACTGAAATGTTGTGAATGTTGTGGTCCTCTGTAGCTCAGCTGGTAGAGCACGGCGCTTGTAACGCCAAGGTAGTGGGTTCGATCCCCGGGACCACCCATACACAAAAATGTATGCACGCATAACTGTAAGTCGCTTTGGATAAAAGCCTCTGCTAAATGGCATATTATTATTATTATTATTATAAATGTTAACTATAAAGTAGCCTATGTTTACCTGGCAGAATGATATCATGATTATTTTTCATCAATCCACTGGGTATTTGTTATGCAATCTCTACCGTCCCACTACATACATTTACATTTACGTCATTTAGCAGACGCTCTTATCCAGAGCGACTTACAAATTGGTGCATTCACCCTATAGCCAGTGGGATAACCACTTTACAAATTATTATTATATTTTTTTTTTTGGTGGGGGGGGGGGGGGGGGGGGGGGGGGGGGGGGGGGGGGGGGGGGGGGGGGGGGGGGGGGGGGGGGGGGGGGGGGGGGGGGGGGGGGGGGGGGGGGGGGGGGGGGGGGGGGGGGGGGTAGAAGGATTACTTTATCCTATCCCAGGTATTCCTTAAAGAGGTGGGGTTTCAAATGTCTCCGGAAGGTGGTGAGTGACTCCGCTGTCCTGGCGTCGTGAGGGAGCTTGTTCCACCATTGGGGTGCCAGAGCAGCGAACAGTTTTGACTGGGCTGAGCGGGAGCTATGCTTCCGCAGAGGAAGGGGAGCCAGCAGGCCAGAGGTGGATGAACGCAATGCCCTCGGTTGGGTGTAGGGACTGATCAGAGCCTGAACACATAAACACAGCTAAACAACAGCCTCTTGCTAGGTGCTCACTTCAATTAAAGGGGAACTACACCCAAAAATCTAAATGTCTCAGATTTTTCCCCAGACCTCAAAAGTGGTCTCCTGATGTGGTTTAAGGATTGCTGTGGACTTCCAATGTTGTTGTTTTTCTATAAAAAAAAGATGTGATATTGAGAGCGAAAACCTGAAAGAAAAGGGGAAAAAACTGAAACCTGGAAAAACAAAACCCTTCATTAATCTTTTAAGATAATGTGGCCTATTTACAGGCGCCTTCGGAAAGTATTCAGACCCCTTGATTTTTTACACATTTTGTTACGTCACAGCCTTATTCTAAAATAGATTAAATAAATAAAAATCCTCAGCAATCTACACACAATACCCCATAATGAAAAAGCGAAAACAGGTTTTTAGAAATGTTTGCAAATTCATAAAAAAATGTAAACAGAAATACCTTATTTACATAAGTATTCAGACCCTTTGCTATGAGACTCGAAATTGAGCTCAGGTGCATCCTGTTTCCATTGATCATCCTTGAGATGTTTCTACAACTTGATTGGAGTCCACCTGTGGTAAATTCAATTGATTGGACATGATTTGGAAAGGCACACACCTGTCTATATAAGGTCCCACAGTTGACAGTGCATGTCAGATGCAAAAACCAAGCCATGAGGTCGAAGGAATTGTCCGTAGAGCTCTGAGACAGGATTGTGTCGAGGCACAGATCTGGGGAAGGGTACCAAAACATTTCTGCAGCATTGAAGGTCCCCAAGAACACAGTGGCCTCCATCATTCTTAAATGGAAGAAGTTTGGAACCACCAAGACTCTTCCTAGAGCTGGCCGCCCGGCCAAACTGAGCAATCGGGGGAGAAGGGCCTTGGTCAGGGAGGTGACCAAGAACCCGACGGTCACTCTGACAGAGCTCCAGAGTTCCTCTGTGGAAGGAAAATGAAGTGGATATATTGAAGCAACATCTCAAGACATCAGTCAGGAAGTTAAAGCTTGGTCGCAAATGGGTCTTCCAAATGGACAATGACCCCAAGCATACTTCCAAAGTTGTGGCACAATGGCTTAAGGACAACAAAGTCAAGGTATTGGAGTGGTCATCACAAAGCCCTGAACTCAATCCTATAGAACATTTGTGGGCAGAACTGAAAAAGCGTGTGCGAGCAAGGAGGCTTTGCTACTTGTATTTGGCTGACTACTCAATGTACTTGTGGAAAACACTGGCACACACTCAGTTTAAACACACCTCAAGGAGGATCCACCACAGCAAACCGCCTGCCTCCACAGACAGTTTAAACACACGTCAAGGAGGATCCACCACAGCAAACCGCCTGCCTCCACAGACAGTTTAAACACACGTCAAGGAGGATCCACCACAGCAAACCGCCTGCCTCCACAGACAGTTTAAACACACGTCAAGGAGGATCCACCACAGCAAACCGCCTGCCTCCACAGACAGTTTAAACACACGTCAAGGAGGATCCACCACAGCAAACCGCCTGCCTCCACACAGACAGTTTAAACACACGTCAAGGAGGATCCACCACAGCAAACCGCCTGCCTCCACAGACAGTTTAAACACACGTCAAGGAGGATCCACCACAGCAAACCGCCTGCCTCCACACACACAGTTTAAACACACGTCAAGGAGGATCCACCACAGCAAACCGCCTGCCTCCACAGACAGTTTAAACACACGTCAAGGAGGATCCACCACAGCAAACCGCCTGCCTCCACAGACAGTTTAAACACACGTCAAGGAGGATCCACCACAGCAAACCGCCTGCCTCCACAGACAGTTTAAACACACCTCAAGGAGGATCCACCACAGCAAACCGCCTGCCTCCACAGACAGTTTAAACACACGTCAAGGAGGATCCACCACAGCAAACCGCCTGCCTCCACAGACAGTTTAAACACACGTCAAGGAGGATCCACCACAGCAAACCGCCTGCCTCCACACACGGAGAAAGACAAACATAGTGTATACTGTTTATACACTAGAACATGATGCACCACTGATGCACAGCACACAACACAGACAGTCTGAGAAGAGCCTCAAGCTGACAGACAGACAGACTGACAGACAGACAGACTGACAGTCTGAGAAGAGCCTCAAGCTGACAGACTGACAGTCTGAGAACAGCCTCAAGCTGACAGACAGACAGACTGACAGTCTGAGAAGAGCCTCTAGCTGACAGACAGACAGAGACTGGCAGACTGAGAAGAGCCTCAAGCTGACAGACAGACAGACAGACTGACAGTCTGAGAAGAGCCTCTAGCTGACAGACAGACTGACAGACTGAGAAGAGCCTCAAGCTGACAGACAGACAGACAGACTGACAGACTGAGAAGAGCCTCAAGCTGACAGACAGACAGACAGACTGACAGTCTGAGAAGAGCCTCTAGCTGACAGACAGACAGACAGACTGACAGACTGAGAAGAGCCTCAAGCTGACAGACAGACAGACAGACAGACTGACAGACTGAGAAGAGCCTCAAGCCGACAGACAGACAGACAGTCTGAGAAGTGCCTCATGCTGACAGACAGACAGACTGACAGACTGAGAAGAGCCTCTAGCTGACAGACAGACAGACTGACAGTCTGAGAAGAGCCTCAAGCTGACAGACAGACAGACTGACAGTCTGAGAAGAGCCTCAAGCTGACAGACAGACAGACAGACAATCTGAGAAGTGCCTCATGCTGACAGACAGACAGACAGTCTGAGAAGTGCCTCAAGCTGACAGACAGACAGACAGACAGACTGACAGTCTGAGAAGAGCCTCAAGCTGACACAGACAGACAGACAGTCTGAGAAGAGCCTCAAGCTGACAGACAGACTGACAGACAGTCTGAGAAGTGCCTCATGCTGACAGACAGACAGACAGACTGACAGTCTGAGAAGAGCCTCAAGCTGACAGACAGACAGACTGACAGTCTGAGAAGAGCCTCAAGCTGACAGACAGACAGACTGACAGTCTGAGAAGAGCCTCAAGCTGACAGACAGACAGACTGACAGTCTGAGAAGAGCCTCAAGCTGACAGACAGACAGACAGTCTGAGAAGAGCCTCAAGACAGACAGACAGACTGACAGTCTGAGAAGAGCCTCAAGCTGACAGACAGACAGACAGACTGACAGTCTGAGAAGAGCCTCAAGCTGACAGACAGACAGACTGACAGTCTGAGAAGAGCCTCTAGCTGACAGACAGACAGACTGACAGTCTGAGAAGAGCCTCAAGCTGACAGACAGACAGACAGACAGACAGACAGTCTGAGAAGAGCCTCAAGCTGACAGACAGACAGACTGACAGTCTGAGAAGAGCCTCAAGCTGACAGACAGACAGACAGACAGTCTGAGAAGTGCCTCAAGCTGACAGACAGACAGACAGACTGACAGTCTGAGAAGAGCCTCAAGCTGACAGACAGACAGACAGACAGACTGACTGACAGTCTGAGAAGAGCCTCAAGCTGACAGACAGACAGACAGACAGTCTGAGAAGAGCCTCTAGCTGACAGACAGACAGACTGACAGTCTGAGAAGAGCCTCAAGCTGACAGACAGACAGACAGACAGACTGACAGTCTGAGAAGAGCCTCAAGCTGACAGACAGACAGACTGACAGTCTGAGAAGAGCCTCAAGCTGACAGACAGACAGACAGACAGTCTGAGAAGTGCCTCATGCTGACAGACAGACAGTCTGAGAAGTGCCTCATGCTGACAGACAGACAGACAGACTGACAGTCTGAGAAGAGCCTCAAGCTGACAGACAGACAGACAGACAGTCTGAGAAGAGCCTCAAGCTGACAGACAGACTGACAGACAGTCTGAGAAGTGCCTCATGCTGACAGACAGACAGACAGACTGACAGTCTGAGAAGAGCCTCAAGCTGACAGACAGACAGACTGACAGTCTGAGAAGAGCCTCAAGCTGACAGACAGACAGACTGACAGTCTGAGAAGAGACTCAAGCTGACAGACAGACAGACTGACAGTCTGAGAAGAGCCTCAAGCTGACAGACAGACAGACAGACTGACAGTCTGAGAAGAGCCTCAAGCTGACAGACAGACAGACAGTCTGAGAAGAGCCTCAAGACAGACAGACAGACAGACTGACAGTCTGAGAAGAGCCTCATGCTGACAGACAGACAGACAGACTGACAGTCTGAGAAGAGCCTCAAGCTGACAGACAGACAGACTGACAGTCTGAGAAGAGCCTCTAGCTGACAGACAGACAGACTGACAGTCTGAGAAGAGCCTCAAGCTGACAGACAGACAGACAGACAGACAGTCTGAGAAGAGCCTCAAGCTGACAGACAGACAGACTGACAGTCTGAGAAGAGCCTCAAGCTGACAGACAGACAGACAGTCTGAGAAGTGCCTCATGCTGACAGACAGACAGACAGACTGACAGTCTGAGAAGAGCCTCAAGCTGACAGACAGACAGACAGACAGACAGACAGTCTGAGAAGAGCCTCAAGCTGACAGACAGACAGACTGACAGTCTGAGAAGAGCCTCAAGCTGACAGACAGACAGACAGTCTGAGAAGTGCCTCATGCTGACAGACAGACAGACAGTCTGAGAAGAGCCTCAAGCTGACAGACAGACTGACAGACAGTCTGAGAAGTGCCTCATGCTGACAGACAGACAGACAGACTGACAGTCTGAGAAGAGCCTCAAGACAGACAGACAGACAGACAGTCTGAGACAGCTCTAAGCCTCCCATGGTCAGGAAACATGTCTGAGACCTGCAGACTTTTAGCTCAGCGGGCTAAACAGTCCCAACAGCAGCCCAGGATGAATCCGAGCTGGTTCCTCACACAGCAACCAGAACACAACCAAACACGGGGTGCTAGTCACATGCAGGTCAACCACACACACACACACACACACACACACACACACACACACACACACACACACAGGCCCCACCCACCAAACTCAGGAGTATCTCTCTTTAGTTCCTCCAGCAGCATCACCTTCTTCCTGACGATGCAGCCGTAGCGTTGGCCTACACCACACAATACAATTAGCAATACAGCTAACACAGTAGGGTGTGTATCTCTGTGTGTGTGGCGTGTCTAACACAGTAGGGTGTGTATCTCTGTGTGTGTGGCGTGTCTAACACAGTAGGGTGTGTATCTCTGTGTGTGTGGCGTGTCTAACACAGTAGGGTGTGTATCTCTGTGTGTGTGTGGCGTGTCTAACACAGTAGGGTGTGTATCTCTGTGTGTGTGTGGCGTGTCTAACACAGTATGGTGTGTATCTCTGTGTGTGGCGTGTCTCACCCTCCTCCAGCCCCTCCACAGTAGGGTGTGTATCTCTGTGTGTGTGGCGTGTCTAACACAGTAGGGTGTGTATCTCTGTGTGTGCGTGGCGTGTCTAACACAGTAGGGTGTGTATCTCTGTGTGTGGCGTGTCTCACCCTCCTCCAGCCCCTCCACAGTAGGGTGAGTATCTCTGTGTGCGTGGCGTGTCTCACCCTCCTCCAGACCCTCCACAGTAGGGTGAGTATCTCTGTGTGCGTGGCGTGTCTCACCCTCCTCCAGCCCCTCCACAGTAGGGTGTGTATCTCTGTGTGCGTGGCGTGTCTCACCCTCCTCCAGCCCCTCCACAGTAGGGTGTGTATCTCTGTGTGCGTGGCGTGTCTAACACAGTAGGGTGTGTATCTCTGTGTGTGGCGTGTCTCACCCTCCTCCAGCCCCTCCACAGTAGGGTGTGTATCTCTGTGTGTGTGGCGTGTCTCACCCTCCTCCAGACCCTCCACAGTAGGGTGTGTATCTCTGTGTGTGTGGCGTGTCTAACACAGTAGGGTGTGTATCTCTGTGTGCGTGGCGTGTCTAACACAGTAGGGTGTGTATCTCTGTGTGCGTGGCGTGTCTCACCCTCCTCCTGCCCCTCCACAGTAGGGTGTGTATCTCTGTGTGCGTGGCGTGTCTAACACAGTAGGGTGTGTATCTCTGTGTGTGTGGCGTGTCTCACCCTCCTCCTGCCCCTCCACAGTAGGGTGTGTATCTCTGTGTGCGTGGCGTGTCTAACACAGTAGGGTGTGTATCTCTGTGTGCGTGGCGTGTCTCACCCTCCTCCAGCCCCTCCACAGTAGGGTGTGTATCTCTGTGTGTGTGGCGTGTCTAACACAGTAGGGTGTGTATCTCTGTGTGTGTGGCGTGTCTAACACAGTAGGGTGTGTATCTCTGTGTGTGTGGCGTGTCTAACACAGTAGGGTGTGTATCTCTGTGTGTGTGGCGTGTCTCACCCTCCTCCAGCCCCTCCACAGTAGGGTGTGTATCTCTGTGTGTGTGGCGTGTCTAACACAGTAGGGTGTGTATCTCTGTGTGTGTGGCGTGTCTAACACAGTAGGGTGTGTATCTCTGTGTGTGTGGCGTGTCTCACCCTCCTCCAGACCCTCCACAGTAGGGTGTGTATCTCTGTGTGCGTGGCGTGTCTAACACAGTAGGGTGTGTATCTCTGTGTGCGTGGCGTGTCTCACCCTCCTCCAGCCCCTCCACAGTAGGGTGTGTATCTCTGTGTGTGTGGCGTGTCTCACCCTCCTCCAGCCCCTCCACAGTAGGGTGTGTATCTCTGTGTGTGTGGCGTGTCTCACCCTCCTCCAGACCCTCCACAGTAGGGTGTGTATCTCTGTGTGTGTGGCGTGTCTCACCCTCCTCCAGACCCTCCACAGTAGGGTGTGTATCTCTGTGTGTGTGGCGTGTCTAACACAGTAGGGTGTGTATCTCTGTGTGCGTGGCGTGTCTCACCCTCCTCCAGCCCCTCCACAGTAGGGTGTGTATCTCTGTGTGCGTGGCGTGTCTAACACAGTAGGGTGTGTATCTCTGTGTGCGTGGCGTGTCTAACACAGTAGGGTGTGTATCTCTGTGTGTGTGGCGTGTCTAACACAGTAGGGTGTGTATCTCTGTGTGTGTGGCGTGTCTCACCCTCCTCCAGCCCCTCCACAGTAGGGTGTGTATCTCTGTGTGCGTGGCGTGTCTAACACAGTAGGGTGTGTATCTGTGTGTGTGTGGCGTGTCTCACCCTCCTCCAGCCCCTCCACAGTAGGGTGTGTATCTCTGTGTGCGTGGCGTGTCTAACACAGTAGGGTGTGTATCTCTGTGTGCGTGGCGTGTCTAACACAGTAGGGTGTGTATCTCTGTGTGTGTGGCGTGTCTCACCCTCCTCCAGCCCCTCCACAGTAGGGTGTGTATCTCTGTGTGTGTGGCGTGTCTCACCCTCCTCCAGCCCCTCCACAGTAGGGTGTGTATCTCTGTGTGTGTGTGGCGTGTCTCACCCTCCTCCAGCCCCTCCACAGTAGGGTGTGTATCTCTGTGTGTGTGGCGTGTCTAACACAGTAGGGTGTGTATCTCTGTGTGTGTGGCGTGTCTAACACAGTAGGGTGTGTATCTCTGTGTGTGTGGCGTGTCTCACCCTCCTCCAGCCCCTCCACAGTAGGGTGTGTATCTCTGTGTGTGTGGCGTGTCTAACACAGTAGGGTGTGTATCTCTGTGTGTGGTGTGTCTCACCCTCCTCCAGCCCCTCCACAGTAGGGTGTGTATCTCTGTGTGTGTGGCGTGTCTCACCCTCCCCCAGCCCCTCCACAGTAGGGTGTGTATCTCTGTGTGTGTGGCGTGTCTCACCCTCCTCCAGCCCCTCCACAGTAGGGTGTGTATCTCTGTGTGTGTGGCGTGTCTAACACAGTAGGGTGTGTATCTCTGTGTGTGTGGCGTGTCTAACACAGTAGGGTGTGTATCTCTGTGTGTGTGGCGTGTCTCACCCTCCTCCAGACCCTCCGCACTGTGTAGTCGGATGATGTCTCCCTTGTGGAAGCTGAGCAGAGTTCTGTCTTCTGTGATGTAGTTCCTCACTGCTACCACGTACTCCGAGTCCTGGAGAAACACCCTTTTGCTCGTCAAAATCAATTTGCGGCGCAGGAAAAAAGTTTATCCGAAATAGGTCCATTATATAATGAATCATTTCTACATACCTTTCTATCAGGTTTTAGATGTTCAAGTGTAGCCTGGAGTTGTTTTTTAATCGAAAATAATCACTACTCTAACCTGTCTCACCCTCTAGCCTGTCTCACCCTCTAGCCTGTCTCACCCTCTAGCCTGTCTCACCCTCTAGCCTGTCTCACCCTCTAGCCTGTCTCACCCTCTAGCCTGTCTCACCCTCTAGCCTGTCTCACCCTCTAGCCTGTCTCACCCTCTAACCTGTCTCACCCTCTAGCCTGTCTCACCCTCTAGCCTGTCTCACCCTTTAGCCTGTCTCACCCTCTAGCCTGTCTCACCCTCTAGCCTGTCTCACCCTCTAACCTGTCTCACCCTCTAGCCTGTCTCACCCTCTAACCTGTCTCACCCTCTAGCCTGTCTCACCCTCTAACCTGTCTCACCCTCTAACCTGTCTCACCCTCTAGCCCGTCTCACCCCTCCAACCTGTCTCACCCTCTAGCCTGTCTCACCCCTCTAACCTGTCTCACCCTCTAGCCTGTCTCACTCTCTAGCCTGTCTCACCCTCTAGCCTGTCTCACCCTCTAGCCTGTCTCACTCTCTAACCTGTCTCACTCTCTAGCCTGTCTCACCCTCTAGCCTGTCTCACCCTCTAGCCTGTCTCACCCTCTAACCTGTCTCACCCTCTAACCCGTCTCACCCTCTAGCCCGTCTCACCCCTCTAACCTGTCTCACCCTCTAGCCTGTCTCACCCCTCCAACCTGTCTCACCCTCTAGCCCGTCTCACCCTCTAACCTGTCTCACCCTCTAGCCTGTCTCACCCTCTAGCCTGTCTCACCCTCTAACCTGTCTCACCCTCTAACCTGTCTCAACCTCTAGCCCGTCTCACCCTCTAGCCCGTCTCACCCCTCTAGCCTGTCTCACCCTCTAGCCTGTCTCACCCTCTAGCCTGTCTCACCCTCTAGCCTGTCTCACCCCTCCAACCTGTCTCACCCTCTAGCCTGTCTCACCCCTCTAACCTGTTTCACCCTCTAGCCTGTCTCACCCTCTAACCTGTCTCACCCTCTAACCTGTCTCACCCCTCCAACCTGTCTCACCCCTCTAACCTGTCTCACCCTCTAACCTGTCTCACCCCTCTAACCTCTCACCCTCTAGCCTGTCTCACCCCTCTAACCTCTCACCCTCTAGCCTGTCTCACCCCTCTAACCTGTCTCACCCCTCTAACCTCTCACCCTCTAGCCTGTCTCACCCCTCTAACCTCTCACCCTCTAACCTGTCTCACCCCTCTAACCTCTCACCCTCTAGCCTGTCTCACCCCTCTAACCTGTCTCACCCCTCTAACCTCTCACCCTCTAGCCTGTCTCACCCCTCTAACCTGTCTCACCCCTCTAACCTGTCTCACCCCTCTAACCTCTCACCCTCTAGCCTGTCTCACCCCTCTAACCTCTCACCCTCTAGCCTGTCTCACCCCTCTAACCTGTCTAGCCTGTCTCACCCTCCAACCTGTCTCACCTTCTTCAGTTCTGTGATGAAGTAGTCCACCATGTGTTTGACCTGTGGTGCCTTGGCGGAGAACAGAATCAGCTTCTCATTGGTCAGGTTAAACTCCAACATGTTCTTAGATGGAATGGACACAAACAGGATGTCCGCGTAACTACGGAAACACACACAGAAAGTCAAATAAGATTGAACAGTGTGTGTGTGTGTGTGTGTATGTGTGTGTGTGTGTATGTGTGTATGTGTGTATGTGTGTGTGTGTGTGTGTATGTGTGTGTGTGTGTGTGTGTGTGTGTGTATGTGTGCATGTGTGTGTATGTGTGTATGTGTGCATGTGTGCGCGTGTGTGTGTGTATGTGTGTGTGTGTGTGTATGTGTGCATGTGTGCGCGTGTGTGTGTGTATGTGTGTGTGTGTGTGTGTATGTGTGTGTGTGTGTGTGTGTGTGTATGTGTGTGTGTGTGTGTGTGTGTGTATGTGTGTTGTGTGTGTGTGTGTGTGTGTGTGTGTGTGTGTGTGTGTACCTGTAAGGACGTAGTACTTTGAAGTAGTCCGGGGCGACAGCACTGCTTCTCACCATCTTCAGCAGCTTGATGCCTCGATGAGACACTGAGACCACCTGCACCCCGGTACCCACACTGCCCTGCAACACACACAGGCACACACTCTATAAAACACTGAGACCACCTGCACCCCAGTACCCACACTGCCCTGCAACACACACAGGCACACACTCTATAAAACACTGAGACCACCTGTACCCCGGTACCCACACTGCCCTGCAACACACACACTGAGACCACCACACACACACTCTATAAAACACTGAGACCACCTGCACCCCGGTACCCACACTGCCCTGCAACACACACACACACACACTCTATAAAACACTGAGACCACCTGTACCCCGGTACCCACACTGCCCTGCAACACACACACACACACACTCTATAAAACACTGAGACTACCTGCACCCCGGTACCCACACTGCCCTGCAACACACACACACACACACTCTATAAAACACTGAGACCACCTGCACCCCAGTACCCACACTGCCCTGCAACACACACACACACACACTCTTTAAAACACTGAGACCACCTGCACCCCGGTACCCACACTGCCCTGCAACACACACACACTCTATAAAACACTGAGACCACCTGTACCCCGGTACCCACACTGCCCTGCAACACACCCACACTCTATAAAACACTGAGACCACCTGTACCCCGGTACCCACACTGCCCTGCAACACACACACTCTATAAAACACTGAGACCCCGGTACCCACACTGCCCTGCAACACACACACACTCTATAAAACACTGAGACCACCTGTACCCCGGTACCCACACTGCCCTGCAACACACACACACTATAAAACACTGAGACCCCGGTACCCCGGTACCCACACTGCCCTGCAACACACACACTCTATAAAACACTGAGACCCCGGTACCCCGGTACCCACACTGCCCTGCAACACACACACACACACACTCTATAAAACACTGAGACTACCTGCACCCCGGTACCCACACTGCCCTGCAACACACACACACACACACTCTATAAAACACTGAGACCACCTGTACCCCGGTACCCACACTGCCCTGCAACACACACACACACACACTCTATAAAACACTGAGACCCCGGTACCCCGGTACCCACACTGCCCTGCAACACACACACACACACACTCTATAAAACACTGAGACTACCTGCACCCCGGTACCCACACTGCCCTGCAACACACACACACACACACTCTATAAAACACTGAGACCACCTGTACCCCGGTACCCACACTGCCCTGCAACACACACACACACACACTCTATAAAACACTGAGACCACCTGCACCCCGGTACCCACACTGCCCTGCAACACACACACACTCTATAAAACACTGAGACCACCTGTACCCCGGTACCCACACTGCCCTGCAACACACACACACTCTATAAAACACTGAGACCACCTGTACCCCGGTACCCACACTGCCCTGCAACACACAAAGGCACACACTCTATAAAACACTGAGACCACCTGTACCCCGGTACCCCGGTACCCCGGTACCCACACTGCCCTGCAACACACACACTCTATAAAACACTGAGACCCCGGTACCCCGGTACCCACACTGCCCTGCAACACACACACACTCTATAAAACACTGAGACCACCTGCACCCCAGTACCCACACTGCCCTGCAACACACACACACACACACTCTATAAAACACTGAGACCACCTGTACCCCGGTACCCACACTGCCCTGCAACACACACACACACACACTCTATAAAACACTGAGACCACCTGTACCCCGGTACCCACACTGCCCTGCAACACACACACACACACACTCTATAAAACACTGAGACCACCTGTACCCCGGTACCCACACTGCCCTGCAACACACACACACTCTATAAAACACTGAGACCACCTGTACCCCGGTACCCACACTGCCCTGCAACACACACACACTCTATAAAACACTGAGACCCCGGTACCCCGGTACCCACACTGCCCTGCAACACACAAACACTCTATAAAACACTGAGACCCCGGTACCCCGGTACCCACACTGCCCTGCAACACACACACACTCTATAAAACACTGAGACCACCTGTACCCCGGTACCCACACTGCCCTGCAACACACACACACTCTATAAAACACTGAGACCACCTGTACCCCGGTACCCACACTGCCCTGCAACACACACACACACACACTCTATAAAACACTGAGACCCCGGTACCCCGGTACCCACACTGCCCTGCAACACACACACACACACACTCTCTAAAACACTGAGACCCCGGTACCCCGGTACCCACACTGCCCTGCAACACAAACACACACTCTATAAAACACTGAGACTACCTGCACCCCGGTACCCACACTGCCCTGCAACACACACACACTCTATAAAACACTGAGACCACCTGTACCCCGGTACCCACACTGCCCTGCAACACACACACACTCTATAAAACACTGAGACCCCGGTACCCCCGGTACCCACACTGCCCTGCAACACACACACACTCTATAAAACACTGAGACCACCTGTACCCCGGTACCCACACTGCCCTGCAACATACACACACTCTATAAAACACTGAGACCCCGGTACCCCGGTACCCACACTGCCCTGCAACACACACACACACACACTCTATAAAACACTGAGACCCCGGTACCCCGGTACCCACACTGCCCTGCAACACACACACACACACACTCTATAAAACACTGAGACCCCGGTACCCCGGTACCCACACTGCCCTGCAACACACACACACTCTATAAAACACTGAGACCACCTGCACCCCGGTACCCACACTGCCCTGCAACACACCCACACTCTATAAAACACTGAGACCCCGGTACCCCGGTACCCACACTGCCCTGCAACACACCCACACTCTATAAAACACTGAGACCCCGGTACCCCGGTACCCACACTGCCCTGCAACACACACACACTCTATAAAACACTGAGACCACCTGTACCCCGGTACCCACACTGCCCTGCAACACACACACACTCTATAAAACACTGAGACCCCGGTACCCCGGTACCCACACTGCCCTGCAACACACACACACTCTATAAAACACTGAGACCCCGGTACCCCGGTACCCACACTGCCCTGCAACACACACACACTCTATAAAACACTGAGACCACCTGCACCCCGGTACCCACACTGCCCTGCAACACACACACACTCTATAAAACACTGAGACCCCGGTACCCCGGTACCCACACTGCCCTGCAACACACACACACTCTATAAAACACTGAGACCACGGTACCCCGGTACCCACACTGCCCTGCAACACACACACACTCTATAAAACACTGAGACCCCGGTACCCACACTGCCCTGCAACACACACACACTCTATAAAACACTGAGACCCCGGTACCCCCGGTACCCACACTGCCCTGCAACACACACACACTCTATAAAACACTGAGACCCCGGTACCCCGGTACCCACACTGCCCTGCAACACACACACACACACACTCTATAAAACACTGAGACCCCGGTACCCCGGTACCCACACACAGCATTGTAGCGACCTTAACCCAACAAGAGGTTTGGATGTCTTGGCGTAATGTGTTGTGTTGACAGATGCTGGACCCGGGTTGGGAGTCCTGGTTGGATTAGCTACAGTATATAGACACACACACACTCACACACACTCACACACACACACTCACACACACACACACACACACACACACTCACACACACACACTCACACACACACTCACACACACTCACACACACACTCACACACACACTCACACACACACACACTCACACACACACACACACACACTCACACACACTCACACACACACTCACACACACTCACACACACACTCACACACTCACACACACACACACACACACACACACTCACACACACACTCACACACTCACACACACACACACTCACACACACACACACACACACACTCACACACACACTCACACACACACACTCACACACACTCACACACACACACACTCACACACACACACACACACTCACACACACACACACTCACACACACTCACACACACTCACCGAGGCAGGGAAGAGTCGTGAGAAGTAGATTTCCCAGGAGTCTCTGGCCGTTGTCACGATGATCTTCTTCACCCTCTCATCCTGTGTGGCTCCACCCTGGCCCACCTGGTGCTCCTCTACACACAGACACACACAGGGTGGTGACCACGCTTCTAATAGTTTCTGATGTTTCATGGTGGTTTGAGGTGTTTCCTGATGTGTTATGATGTTTTGTGGTGATGTGTGGTGTTTTGTTTTGCGTTTCGTGCTGTTTTGTGGCGCTTTGATGGTGTTTTGTGGTGGTTTCTAGTGGTTTGATGGTGGTTTCTAGTGGTTTGATGGTGGTTTGTGGCGCTTTGATGGTGTTTCGTGGTGGTTTCTAGTGGTTTGATGGTGGTTTGTGGTGGTTTGATGGTGTTTTGTGGTGGTTTCTAGTGGTTTGATGGTGGTTTGTGGTCGTTTGATGGTGTTTTGTGGTGGTTTCTAGTGGTTTGATGGTGGTTTGTGGTGGTTTGTGGTGGTTTGATGGAGTTTTGTTGTGGTTTCTAGTGGTTTGATGGTGGTTTGATGGTGGTTTGCGGATTGCGGTGTTTCGTGGTGGGTTGTGATGTTTCGTGATGTTATATTGTGATGTTTTGTGGTGGTTTGTGGTGTTATGTGGTGGTTCTAATGGTTGCAATGGTTGCTGGTGTTTGGTACCAAACAGAGCCTTCATCTTGGCCCTCTCCTCCTGAGTGATACGGATGCAGGCCTCTGAGAAGGTGTCATGGACTATCTGTCTGAACAGCAGCTCCAGCACCACAGGAGTGTTGAAGTTGTCTTTAGGATAGAACACCTACAACAGAGAACAGAGAACACCTACAACAGAGAACACCTACAACAGAGAACAGAGAACACCTACAACAGAGAACAGAGAACACCTACAACAGAGAACACCTACAACAGAGAACAGAGAACACCTACAACAGAGAACAGAGAACACCTACAACAGAGAACACCTACAACAGAGAACAGAGAACACCTACAACAGAGAACAGAGAACACCTACAACAGAGAACAGAGAACACCTACAACAGAGAACACCTACAACAGAGAACAGAGAACACCTACAACAGAGAACAGAGAACACCTACAACAGAGAACAGAGAACACCTACAACAGAGAACAGAGAACACCTACAACAGAGAACAGAGAACACCTACAACAGAGAACAGACAACACCTACAACAGAGAACAGAGAACACCTACAACAGAGAACAGAGAACACCTACAACAGAGAACACCTACAACAGAGAACAGACAACACCTACAACAGAGAACACCTACAACAGAGAACAGACAACACCTACAACAGAGAACAGAGAACACCTACAACAGAGAACACCTACAACAGAGAACAGAGAACACCTACAACAGAGAACAGAGAACACCTACAACAGAGAACAGAGAACACCTACAACAGAGAACAGAGAACACCTACAACAGAGAACAGAGAACACCTACAACAGAGAACAGAGAACACCTACAACAGAGAACAGACAACACCTACAACAGAGAACAGAGAACACCTACAACAGAGAACAGAGAACACCTACAACAGAGAACAGACAACACCTACAACAGAGAACAGAGAACACCTACAACAGAGAACAGAGAACACCTACAACAGAGAACAGAGAACACCTACAACAGAGAACAGACAACACCTACAACAGAGAACAGAGAACACCTACAACAGAGAACAGAGAACACCTACAACAGAGAACACCTACAACAGAGAACAGAGAACACCTACAACAGAGAACAGACAACACCTACAACAGAGAACAGAGAACACCTACAGTACCACAACATGAACATAGACAATATGAAGACTGAGAATCAAAACTATTGTTCTGTCCTGAGGTCATTGGTTGGACAAACAATTATTGTAATTATTCCTATCTGGCTTGAAGGACCATGACTGATCGATACACCTCCTTCCACGCTATGTTAGTGTTAGTGTTAGTATGTGTATCTCTTTCCTCAGGTAAATCTTCCAGGGTATATTAGTGTTAGTGTTAGTATGTGTACCTCTTTCCTCAGGTAAATCTTCCAGGGTATATTAGTGTTAGTATGTACCTCTTTCCTCAGGTAAATCTTCCAGGGTATATTAGTGTTAGTATGTACCTCTTTCCTCAGGTAAATCTTCCAGGGTATATTAGTGTTAGTGTTAGTATGTGTACCCCTTTCCTCAGGTAAATCTTCCAGGGTATATTAGTGTTAGTGTTAGTATGTACCTCTTTCCTCAGGTAAATCTTCCAGGGTATATTAGTGTTAGTGTTAGTATGTGTACCCCTTTCCTCAGGTAAATCTTCCAGGGTATGTTAGTGTTAGTATGTGTACCTCTTTCCTCAGGTAAATCTTCCAGGGTATATTAGTGTTAGTGTTAGTATGTACCTCTTTCCTCAGGTAAATCTTCCAGGGTATATTAGTGTTAGTATGTGTATCTCTTTCCTCAGGTAAATCTTCCAGGGTATATTAGTGTTAGTGTTAGTATGTACCTCTTTCCTCAGGTAAATCTTCCAGGGTATATTAGTGTTAGTGTTAGTATGTACCTCTTTCCTCAGGTAAATCTTCCAGGGTATATTAGTGTTAGTATGTGTATCTCTTTCCTCAGGTAAATCTTCCAGGGTATATTAGTGTTAGTGTTAGTATGTACCTCTTTCCTCAGGTAAATCTTCCAGGGTATATTAGTGTTAGTGTTAGTATGTACCTCTTTCCTCAGGTAAATCTTCCAGGGTATATTAGTGTTAGTGTTAGTATGTACCTCTTTCCTCAGGTAAATCTTCCAGGGTATATTAGTGTTAGTATGTGTATCTCTTTCCTCAGGTAAATCTTCCAGGGTATATTAGTGTTAGTGTTAGTATGTGTACCTCTTTCCTCAGGTAAATCTTCCAGGGTATATTAGTGTTAGTATGTACCTCTTTCCTCAGGTAAATCTTCCAGGGTATATTAGTGTTAGTATGTACCTCTTTCCTCAGGTAAATCTTCCAGGGTATATTAGTGTTAGTATGTGTATCTCTTTCCTCAGGTAAATCTTCCAGGGTATATTAGTGTTAGTGTTAGTATGTGTATCTCTTTCCTCAGGTAAATCTTCCAGGGTATATTAGTGTTAGTATGTACCTCTTTCCTCAGGTAAATCTTCCAGGGTATATTAGTGTTAGTGTTAGTATGTACCTCTTTCCTCAGGTAAATCTTCCAGGGTATATTAGTGTTAGTGTTAGTATGTACCTCTTTCCTCAGGTAAATCTTCCAGGGTATATTAGTGTTAGTGTTAGTATGTACCTCTTTCCTCAGGTAAATCTTCCAGGGTATATTAGTGTTAGTGTTAGTATGTACCTCTTTCCTCAGGTAAATCTTCCAGGGTATATTAGTGTTAGTATGTACCTCTTTCCTCAGGTAAATCTTCCAGGGTATATTAGTGTTAGTGTTAGTATGTGTATCTCTTTCCTCAGGTAAATCTTCCAGGGTATATTAGTGTTAGTATGTGTATCTCTTTCCTCAGGTAAATCTTCCAGGGTATATTAGTGTTAGTGTTAGTATGTACCTCTTTCCTCAGGTAAATCTTCCAGGGTATATTAGTGTTAGTGTTAGTATGTGTATCTCTTTCCTCAGGTAAATCTTCCAGGGTATATTAGTGTTAGTATGTACCTCTTTCCTCAGGTAAATCTTCCAGGGTATATTAGTGTTAGTGTTAGTATGTGTACCTCTTTCCTCAGGTAAATCTTCCAGGGTATATTAGTGTTAGTGTTAGTATGTGTACCTCTTTCCTCAGGTAAATCTTCCAGGGTATATTAGTGTTAGTATGTACCTCTTTCCTCAGGTAAATCTTCCAGGGTATATTAGTGTTAGTGTTAGTATGTGTACCTCTTTCCTCAGGTAAATCTTCCAGGGTATATTAGTGTTAGTGTTAGTATGTGTATCTCTTTCCTCAGGTAAATCTTCCAGGGTATATTAGTGTTAGTGTTAGTATGTACCTCTTTCCTCAGGTAAATCTTCCAGGGTATATTAGTGTTAGTGTTAGTATGTACCTCTTTCCTCAGGTAAATCTTCCAGGGTATATTAGTGTTAGTGTTAGTATGTACCTCTTTCCTCAGGTAAATCTTCCAGGGTATATTAGTGTTAGTATGTGTACCTCTTTCCTCAGGTAAATCTTCCAGGGTATATTAGTGTTAGTGTTAGTATGTACCTCTTTCCTCAGGTAAATCTTCCAGGGTATATTAGTGTTAGTGTTAGTATGTACCTCTTTCCTCAGGTAAATCTTCCAGGGTATATTAGTGTTAGTGTTAGTATGTACCTCTTTCCTCAGGTAAATCTTCCAGGGTATATTAGTGTTAGTGTTAGTATGTACCTCTTTCCTCAGGTAAATCTTCCAGGGTATATTAGTGTTAGTGTTAGTATGTGTATCTCTTTCCTCAGGTAAATCTTCCAGGGTATATTAGTGTTAGTGTTAGTATGTACCTCTTTCCTCAGGTAAATCTTCCAGGGTATATTAGTGTTAGTATGTACCTCTTTCCTCAGGTAAATCTTCCAGGGTATATTAGTGTTAGTGTTAGTATGTGTACCTCTTTCCTCAGGTAAATCTTCCAGGGTATATTAGTGTTAGTGTTAGTATGTACCTCTTTCCTCAGGTAAATCTTCCAGGGTATATTAGTGTTAGTGTTAGTATGTGTATCTCTTTCCTCAGGTAAATCTTCCAGGGTATATTAGTGTTAGTGTTAGTATGTACCTCTTTCCTCAGGTAAATCTTCCAGGGTATATTAGTGTTAGTTTGTGTACCTCTTTCCTCAGGTAAATCTTCCAGGGTATATTAGTGTTAGTGTTAGTTTGTGTACCTCTTTCCTCAGGTAAATCTTCCAGGGTATATTAGTGTTAGTGTTAGTATGTGTACCTCTTTCCTCAGGTAAATCTTCCAGGGTATATTAGTGTTAGTGTTAGTATGTGTACCCCTTTCCTCAGGTAAATCTTCCAGGGTATATTAGTGTTAGTGTTAGTATGTGTATCTCTTTCCTCAGGTAAATCTTCCAGGGTATGTTAGTGTTAGTGTTAGTATGTGTACCCCTTTCCTCAGGTAAATCTTCCAGGGTATATTAGTGTTAGTGTTAGTATGTACCTCTTTCCTCAGGTAAATCTTCCAGGGTATATTAGTGTTAGTGTTAGTATGTACCTCTTTCCTCAGGTAAATCTTCCAGGGTATATTAGTGTTAGTGTTAGTATGTACCTCTTTCCTCAGGTAAATCTTCCAGGGTATGTTAGTGTTAGTGTTAGTATGTACCTCTTTCCTCAGGTAAATCTTCCAGGGTATATTAGTGTTAGTGTTAGTATGTGTATCTCTTTCCTCAGGTAAATCTTCCAGGGTATATTAGTGTTAGTGTTAGTATGTGTACCTCTTTCCTCAGGTAAATCTTCCAGGGTATATTAGTGTTAGTGTTAGTATGTGTATCTCTTTCCTCAGGTAAATCTTCCAGGGTATATTAGTGTTAGTGTTAGTATGTGTATCTCTTTCCTCAGGTAAATCTTCCAGGGTATATTAGTGTAAGTGTTAGTATGTGTACCTCTTTCCTCAGGTAAATCTTCCAGGGTATATTAGTGTTAGTGTTAGTATGTGTATCTCTTTCCTCAGGTAAATCTTCCAGGGTATATTAGTGTTAGTGTTAGTATGTGTACCTCTTTCCTCAGGTAAATCTTCCAGGGTATATTAGTGTTAGTGTTAGTATGTACCTCTTTCCTCAGGTAAATCTTCCAGGGTATATTAGTGTTAGTGTTAGTATGTGTATCTCTTTCCTCAGGTAAATCTTCCAGGGTATATTAGTGTTAGTGTTAGTATGTGTATCTCTTTCCTCAGGTAAATCTTCCAGGGTATATTAGTGTTAGTGTTAGTATGTGTATCTCTTTCCTCAGGTAAATCTTCCAGGGTATATTAGTGTAAGTGTTAGTATGTGTACCTCTTTCCTCAGGTAAATCTTCCAGGGTATATTAGTGTTAGTATGTACCTCTTTCCTCAGGTAAATCTTCCAGGGTATATTAGTGTTAGTGTTAGTATGTACCTCTTTCCTCAGGTAAATCTTCCAGGGTATATTAGTGTTAGTGTTAGTATGTGTATCTCTTTCCTCAGGTAAATCTTCCAGGGTATATTAGTGTTAGTGTTAGTATGTGTATCTCTTTCCTCAGGTAAATCTTCCAGGGTATATTAGTGTTAGTGTTAGTATGTACCTCTTTCCTCAGGTAAATCTTCCAGGGTATATTAGTGTTAGTGTTAGTATGTACCTCTTTCCTCAGGTAAATCTTCCAGGGTATATTAGTGTTAGTATGTACCTCTTTCCTCAGGTAAATCTTCCAGGGTATATTAGTGTTAGTATGTGTATCTCTTTCCTCAGGTAAATCTTCCAGGGTATATTAGTGTTAGTGTTAGTATGTGTATCTCTTTCCTCAGGTAAATCTTCCAGGGTATATTAGTGTTAGTATGTGTATCTCTTTCCTCAGGTAAATCTTCCAGGGTATATTAGTGTTAGTGTTAGTATGTGTATCTCTTTCCTCAGGTAAATCTTCCAGGGTATATTAGTGTTAGTATGTGTATCTCTTTCCTCAGGTAAATCTTCCAGGGTATATTAGTGTTAGTATGTACCTCTTTCCTCAGGTAAATCTTCCAGGGTATATTAGTGTTAGTGTTAGTATGTGTACCTCTTTCCTCAGGTAAATCTTCCAGGGTATATTAGTGTTAGTGTTAGTATGTGTATCTCTTTCCTCAGGTAAATCTTCCAGGGTATATTAGTGTTAGTGTTAGTATGTACCTCTTTCCTCAGGTAAATCTTCCAGGGTATATTAGTGTTAGTGTTAGTATGTACCTCTTTCCTCAGGTAAATCTTCCAGGGTATATTAGTGTTAGTGTTAGTATGTACCTCTTTCCTCAGGTAAATCTTCCAGGGTATATTAGTGTTAGTGTTAGTATGTGTATCTCTTTCCTCAGGTAAATCTTCCAGGGTATATTAGTGTTAGTGTTAGTATGTACCTCTTTCCTCAGGTAAATCTTCCAGGGTATATTAGTGTTAGTGTTAGTATGTACCTCTTTCCTCAGGTAAATCTTCCAGGGTATATTAGTGTTAGTGTTAGTATGTACCTCTTTCCTCAGGTAAATCTTCCAGGGTATATTAGTGTTAGTATGTACCTCTTTCCTCAGGTAAATCTTCCAGGGTATATTAGTGTTAGTGTTAGTATGTACCTCTTTCCTCAGGTAAATCTTCCAGGGTATATTAGTGTTAGTATGTACCTCTTTCCTCAGGTAAATCTTCCAGGGTATATTAGTGTTAGTGTTAGTATGTGTACCTCTTTCCTCAGGTAAATCTTCCAGGGTATATTAGTGTTAGTATGTACCTCTTTCCTCAGGTAAATCTTCCAGGGTATGTTAGTGTAAGTGTAGTGTTCTTCACTGCTCCTACAGTGGAGCTGGGTCTGGGTCGTCTCTTCCTCTACAGGCAACTCTCTGGACACTATATATACACACACACCAACGCATAAACACACACACACACACACACACACACACACACATACACAGAAGAACACTGATTGGTTTTCATTCAACATTGAAAATTGTCTGGTTCAGTTCAGGACTGGTCCTAGTTCAGTTCTGGTTCTGGTTCAGGTCTAGTTAAGGTCTGGTTTTGGTTCTAGTTAAGCTCTGGTTCTGGTTCTAGTTCCGATTCTGGTTCTAGTTCAGGTCTGGTCCTAGTTCAGGTCTGGTTCTAGTTCAGGTCTGGTTCTGATTTAGGTCTGTCTGGTTCTAGTTCTGGTGTAGTTGTAGTTCAGGTCTGGTTCTAGTTCTGGTGTAGTTGTAGTTCAGGTCTGGTCCTAGTTCAGGTCTGGTTCTAGTTCAGGTCCGGTTCTTGTTCAGTTATGGTTCTAGTTCAGGTCTGGTCCTAGTTCAGGTGTAGTTGTAGTTCAGGTCTGGTTCTAGTTCAGGTGTAGTTCAAGTCTGGTTCTAGTTCAGGTCTGGTCCTAGTTCAGGTCTGGTTCTAGTTCAGGTGTAGTTGTAGTTCAGGTCTGGTTCTAGTTCAGGTGTAGTTCAAGTCTGGTTCTAGTTCAGGTCTGGTCCTAGTTCAGGTCTGGTTCTAGTTCAGGTCTGGTCCTAGTTCAGGTCTGGTTCTAGTTCAGGTCTGGTCCTAGTTCAGGTCTGGTTCTAGTTCAGGCCCAGTTATAGTTCAGGTCTGGTTCTAGTTCAGGTCTGATTCTAATTCAGGTTCTAGTTCAGGTCTGGTTCTAGTTCAGGTCGTGTTCAGGTCTGGTTCTAGTTGAAGTCTGGTTCTAGTTCAGGTGTGGTTCAGGTCTGATTCTAATTCAGGTTTTAGTTCAGGTCTGGTTCTAGTTCAGGTCCGGTTCTAGTTCAGGTCTGGTTCTAGTTCAGGTCGTGTTCAGGTCTGGTTCTAGTTGAAGTCTGGTTCTAGTTCAGGTGTGGTTCAGGTCTGATTCTAATGCAGGTTTTAGTTCTGGTTCTGGTCTTAGTTCAGGTCTGGTTCTAGTTCAGGTCTAATTCTGGTTCTAGTTCAGGTCTGGTTCTAGTTCAGGTTTTTCTCATTCTAGTTCATGTCTAATTCTGGTTATAGTTCAGGTCTGATTCTGGTTCTAGTTAAGGTCTGGTCCTAGTTCAGGTATGGTCCTAGTTCAGTTCTGGTTCTGGTTCTAGTTTAGGCCCAGTTATAGTTCAGGTCTGGTTCTAGTTCAGGACTGTCTGGTTCAAGTTTAGGTCTGGTTCGAGTTCAGGTCTGGTCCTAGTTCAGGTCTGGTTCTAGTTCAGGTCTGGTTCGAGTTCAGGTCTGTCTGGTTCTAGTTCAGGTCTGATTCTAATTCAGGTTCTAGTTCAGGTCTGGTTCTAGTTCAGGTCGTGTTCAGGTCTGGTTCTAGTTGAAGTCTGGTTCTAGTTCAGGTGTGGTTCAGGTCTGATTCTAATTCAGGTTTTAGTTCAGGTCTGGTTCTAGTTCAGGTCCGGTTCTAGTTCAGGTCCGGTTCTAGTTCAGTTCTGGTTCTGGTCTTAGTTCAGGTCTGGTTCTAGTTCAGGTCTAATTCTGGTTCTAGTTCAGGTCTGGTTCTAGTTCAGGTTTTTCTCGTTCTAGTTCATGTCTAATTCTGGTTCTAGTTCAGGTCTGATTCTGGTTCTAGTTAAGGTCTGGTCCTAGTTCAGTTCTGGTTCTGGTTCTAGTTTAGGCCCAGTTATAGTTCAGGTCTGGTTCTAGTTCAGGACTGTCTGGTTCAAGTTTAGGTCTGGTTCGAGTTCAGGTCTGGTCCTAGTTCAGGTCTGGTTCTAGTTCAGGTCTGGTTCGAGTTCAGGTCTGTCTGGTTCTAGTTTAGGTATGGTTCTAGTTCAGGCCCAGTTATAGTTCAGGTCTGGTTCTAGTTCAGGACTGTCTGGTTCAAGTTTAGGTCTGGTTCGAGTTCAGGTCTGGTTCGAGTTCAGGTCTGGTTCGTGTTTAGGTTTAGTTACAGTTATAGTTGAGGTCTGTCTTGTTTTAGTTCAGGTCTGGTTCTAGTTCAGGTCTGGTCTGGTTCTAGTTCAGGTCTGATTCTAATTCAGGTTCTAGTTCAGGTCTGGTTCTAGTTCAGGTCGTGTTCAGGTCTGGTTCTAGTTGAAGTCTGGTTCTAGTTCAGGTGTGGTTCAGGTCTGATTCTAATTCAGGTTTTAGTTCAGGTCTGGTTCTAGTTCAGGTCCGGTTCTAGTTCAGGTCCGGTTCTAGTTCAGGTCTGGTTCTAGTTCAGTTCTGGTTCTGGTCTTAGTTCAGGTCTGGTTCTAGTTCAGGTCTAATTCTGGTTCTAGTTCAGGTCTGGTTCTAGTTCAGGTTTTTCTCGTTCTAGTTCATGTCTAATTCTGGTTCTAGTTCAGGTCTGATTCTGGTTCTAGTTAAGGTCTGGTCC
>CM062507.1:48487439-48507439 GCA_031479575.1 Coregonus ussuriensis | reverse complement strand
AAGGTACTGCTCTGTTTCAGCTGTTATGGTCAGTCTATCTGTATGGAGAAGTTACTGCTCTGTTTCAGCTGTTATGGTCAGTCTAGCTGTATGGAGGAGAAGGTACTGCTCTTTTTCAGCTGTTATGGTCAGTCTAGCTGTATGGAGGAGAAGGTACTGCTCTGTTTCAGCTGTTATGGTCAGTCTAGCTGTATGGAGGAGAAGGTACTGCTCTGTTTCAGCTGTTATGGTCAGTCTAGCTGTATGGAGAAGAAGGTACTGCTCTGTTTCAGCTGTTATGGTCAGTCTAGCTGTATGGAGGAGAAGGTACTGCTCTGTTTCAGCTGTTATGGTCAGTCTAGCTGTATGGAGAAGAAGGTGCTGCTCTGTTTCAGCTGTTATGGTCAGTCTAGCTGTATGGAGAAGAAGGTGCTGCTCTGTTTCAGCTGTTATGGTCAGTCTAGCTGTATGGAGAAGAAGGTGCTGCTCTGTTTCAGCTGTTATGGTCAGTCTAGCTGTATGGAGAAGGTACTGCTCTGTTTCAGCTGTTATGGTCAGTCTAGCTGTATGGAGAAGGTACTGCTCTGTTTCAGCTGTTATGGTCAGTCTAGCTGTATGGAGGAGAAGGTACTGCTCTGTTTCAGCTGTTATGGTCAGTCTAGCTGTATGGAGGAGAAGGTACTGCTCTGTTTCAGCTGTTATGGTCAGTCTAGCTGTATGGAGGAGAAGGTACTGCTCTGTTTCAGCTGTTATGGTCAGTCTAGCTGTATGGAGAAGAAGGTACTGCTCTGTTTCAGTTGTTATGGTCAGTCTAGCTGTATGGAGGAGAAGGTACTGCTCTGTTTCAGCTGTTATGGTCAGTCTAGCTGTATGGAGGAAAAGGTACTGCTCTGTTTCAGCTGTTATGGTCAGTCTAGCTGTATGGAGAAGAAGGTACTGCTCTGTTTCAGCTGTTATGGTCAGTCTAGCTGTATGGAGGAGAAGGTACTGCTCTGTTCCAGCTGTTATGGTCAGTCTAGCTGTATGGAGAAGGTGCTGCTCTGTTTCAGCTGTTATGGTCAGTCTAGCTGTATGGAGGAGAAGGTACTGCTCTGTTTCAGCTGTTATGGTCAGTCTAGCTGTATGGAGGAGAAGGAACTGCTCTGTTTCAGCTGTTATGGTCAGTCTAGCTGTATGGAGGAGAAGGTACTGCTCTGTTTCAGCTGTTATGGTCAGTCTAGCTGTATGGAGAAGAAGGTACTGCTCTGTTTCAGCTGTTATGGTCAGTCTAGCTGTATGGAGAAGGTACTGCTCTGTTTCAGCTGTTATGGTCAGTCTATCTGTATGGAGAAGGTACTGCTCTGTTTCAGCTGTTATGGTCAGTCTAGCTGTATGGAGGAGAAGGTACTGCTCTGTTTCAGCTGTTATGGTCAGTCTAGCTGTATGGAGGAGAAGGTACTGCTCTGTTTCAGCTGTTATGGTCAGTCTAGCTGTATGGAGGAGAAGGTACTGCTCTGTTTCAGCTGTTATGGTCAGTCTAGCTGTATGGAGAAGAAGGTACTGCTCTGTTTCAGTTGTTATGGTCAGTCTAGCTGTATGGAGGAGAAGGTACTGCTCTGTTTCAGCTGTTATGGTCAGTCTAGCTGTATGGAGGAGAAGGTACTGCTCTGTTTCAGCTGTTATGGTCAGTCTAGCTGTATGGAGAAGGTACTGCTCTGTTTCAGCTGTTATGGTCAGTCTAGCTGTATGGAGGAGAAGGTACTGCTCTGTTTCAGCTGTTATGGTCAGTCTATCTGTATGGAGAAGGTACTGCTCTGTTTCAGCTGTTATGGTCAGTCTAGCTGTATGGAGGAGAAGGTACTGCTCTGTTTCAGCTGTTATGGTCAGTCTAGCTGTATGGAGGAGAAGGTACTGCTCTGTTTCAGCTGTTATGGTCAGTCTAGCTGTATGGAGGAGAAGGTACTGCTCTGTTTCAGCTGTTATGGTCAGTCTAGCTGTATGGAGAAGAAGGTACTGCTCTGTTTCAGCTATTATGGTCAGTCTAGCTGTATGGAGGAGAAGGTACTGCTCTGTTTCAGCTGTTATGGTCAGTCTAGCTGTATGGAGAAGAAGGTGCTGCTCTGTTTCAGCTGTTATGGTCAGTCTAGCTGTATGGAGAAGAAGGTGCTGCTCTGTTTCAGCTGTTATGGTCAGTCTAGCTGTATGGAGAAGAAGGTGCTGCTCTGTTTCAGCTGTTATGGTCAGTCTAGCTGTATGGAGAAGGTACTGCTCTGTTTCAGCTGTTATGGTCAGTCTAGCTGTATGGAGAAGGTACTGCTCTGTTTCAGCTGTTATGGTCAGTCTAGCTGTATGGAGGAGAAGGTACTGCTCTGTTTCAGCTGTTATGGTCAGTCTAGCTGTATGGAGGAGAAGGTACTGCTCTGTTTCAGCTGTTATGGTCAGTCTAGCTGTATGGAGGAGAAGGTACTGCTCTGTTTCAGCTGTTATGGTCAGACTAGCTGTATGGAGAAGAAGGTGCTGCTCTGTTTCAGCTGTTATGGTCAGTCTAGCTGTATGGAGAAGAAGGTGCTGCTCTGTTTCAGCTGTTATGGTCAGTCTAGCTGTATGGAGAAGAAGGTGCTGCTCTGTTTCAGCTGTTATGGTCAGTCTAGCTGTATGGAGAAGGTACTGCTCTGTTTCAGCTGTTATGGTCAGTCTAGCTGTATGGAGAAGGTACTGCTCTGTTTCAGCTGTTATGGTCAGTCTAGCTGTATGGAGGAGAAGGTACTGCTCTGTTTCAGCTGTTATGGTCAGTCTAGCTGTATGGAGGAGAAGGTACTGCTCTGTTTCAGCTGTTATGGTCAGTCTAGCTGTATGGAGGAGAAGGTACTGCTCTGTTTCAGCTGTTATGGTCAGTCTAGCTGTATGGAGAAGAAGGTACTGCTCTGTTTCAGTTGTTATGGTCAGTCTAGCTGTATGGAGGAGAAGGTACTGCTCTGTTTCAGCTGTTATGGTCAGTCTAGCTGTATGGAGGAAAAGGTACTGCTCTGTTTCAGCTGTTATGGTCAGTCTAGCTGTATGGAGAAGAAGGTACTGCTCTGTTTCAGCTGTTATGGTCAGTCTAGCTGTATGGAGGAGAAGGTACTGCTCTGTTCCAGCTGTTATGGTCAGTCTAGCTGTATGGAGAAGGTGCTGCTCTGTTTCAGCTGTTATGGTCAGTCTAGCTGTATGGAGGAGAAGGTACTGCTCTGTTTCAGCTGTTATGGTCAGTCTAGCTGTATGGAGGAGAAGGAACTGCTCTGTTTCAGCTGTTATGGTCAGTCTAGCTGTATGGAGGAGAAGGTACTGCTCTGTTTCAGCTGTTATGGTCAGTCTAGCTGTATGGAGAAGAAGGTACTGCTCTGTTTCAGCTGTTATGGTCAGTCTAGCTGTATGGAGAAGGTACTGCTCTGTTTCAGCTGTTATGGTCAGTCTATCTGTATGGAGAAGGTACTGCTCTGTTTCAGCTGTTATGGTCAGTCTAGCTGTATGGAGGAGAAGGTACTGCTCTGTTTCAGCTGTTATGGTCAGTCTAGCTGTATGGAGGAGAAGGTACTGCTCTGTTTCAGCTGTTATGGTCAGTCTAGCTGTATGGAGGAGAAGGTACTGCTCTGTTTCAGCTGTTATGGTCAGTCTAGCTGTATGGAGAAGAAGGTACTGCTCTGTTTCAGCTGTTATGGTCAGTCTAGCTGTATGGAGGAGAAGGTACTGCTCTGTTTCAGCTGTTATGGTCAGTCTAGCTGTATGGAGGAGAAGGTACTGCTCTGTTTCAGCTGTTATGGTCAGTCTAGCTGTATGGAGAAGGAACTGCTCTGTTTCAGCTGTTATGGTCAGTCTAGCTGTATGGAGGAGAAGGTACTGCTCTGTTTCAGCTGTTATGGTCAGTCTAGCTGTATGGAGAAGGTACTGCTCTGTTTCAGCTGTTATGGTCAGTCTAGCTGTATGGAGGAGAAGGTACTGCTCTGTTTCAGCTGTTATGGTCAGTCTAGCTGTATGGAGGAGAAGGTACTGCTCTGTTTCAGCTGTTATGGTCAGTCTAGCTGTATGGAGGAGAAGGTACTGCTCTGTTTCAGCTGTTATGGTCAGTCTAGCTGTATGGAGAAGAAGGTACTGCTCTGTTTCAGCTGTTATGGTCAGTCTAGCTGTATGGAGGAGAAGGTACTGCTCTGTTTCAGCTGTTATGGTCAGTCTAGCTGTATGGAGGAGAAGGTACTGCTCTGTTTCAGCTGTTATGGTCAGTCTAGCTGTATGGAGAAGAAGGTACTGCTCTGTTTCAGCTGTTATGGTCAGTCTAGCTGTATGGAGGAGAAGGTACTGCTCTGTTTCAGCTGTTATGGTCAGTCTAGCTGTATGGAGAAGGTACTGCTCTGTTTCAGCTGTTATGGTCAGTCTAGCTGTATGGAGGAGAAGGTACTGCTCTGTTTCAGCTGTTATGGTCAGTCTAGCTGTATGGAGGAGAAGGTACTGCTCTGTTTCAGCTGTTATGGTCAGTCTAGCTGTATGGAGAAGAAGGTGCTGCTCTGTTTCAGCTGTTATGGTCAGTCTAGCTGTATGGAGAAGAAGGTACTGCTCTGTTTCAGCTGTTATGGTCAGTCTAGCTGTATGGAGAAGAAGGTACTGCTCTGTTTCAGCTGTTATGGTCAGTCTAGCTGTATGGAGAAGAAGGTGCTGCTCTGTTTCAGCTGTTATGGTCAGTCTAGCTGTATGGAGAAGAAGGTGCTGCTCTGTTTCAGCTGTTATGGTCAGTCTAGCTGTATGGAGAAGAAGGTGCTGCTCTGTTTCAGCTGTTATGGTCAGTCTAGCTGTATGGAGAAGGTACTGCTCTGTTTCAGCTGTTATGGTCAGTCTAGCTGTATGGAGAGAAGGTACTGCTCTGTTTCAGCTGTTATGGTCAGTCTAGCTGTATGGAGGAGAAGGTACTGCTCTGTTTCAGCTGTTATGGTCAGTCTAGCTGTATGGAGGAGAAGGTACTGCTCTGTTTCAGCTGTTATGGTCAGTCTAGCTGTATGGAGAAGAAGGTACTGCTCTGTTTCAGCTGTTATGGTCAGTCTAGCTGTATGGAGAAGAAGGTACTGCTCTGTTTCAGCTGTTATGGTCAGTCTAGCTGTATGGAGAGAAGGTACTGCTCTGTTTCAGCTGTTATGGTCAGTCTAGCTGTATGGAGAAGAAGGTACTGCTCTGTTTCAGCTGTTATGGTCAGTCTAGCTGTATGGAGGAGAAGGTACTGCTCTGTTTCAGCTGTTATGGTCAGTCTAGCTGTATGGAGAAGGTACTGCTCTGTTTCAGCTGTTATGGTCAGTCTAGCTGTATGGAGGAGAAGGTACTGCTCTGTTTCAGCTGTTATGGTCAGTCTAGCTGTATGGAGGAGAAGGTACTGCTCTGTTTCAGCTGTTATGGTCAGTCTAGCTGTATGGAGAGAAGGTGCTGCTCTGTTTCAGCTGTTATGGTCAGTCTAGCTGTATGGAGAAGAAGGTACTGCTCTGTTTCAGCTGTTATGGTCAGTCTAGCTGTATGGAGAAGAAGGTACTGCTCTGTTTCAGCTGTTATGGTCAGTCTAGCTGTATGGAGAAGAAGGTGCTGCTCTGTTTCAGCTGTTATGGTCAGTCTAGCTGTATGGAGAAGAAGGTGCTGCTCTGTTTCAGCTGTTATGGTCAGTCTAGCTGTATGGAGAGAAGGTACTGCTCTGTTTCAGCTGTTATGGTCAGTCTAGCTGTATGGAGAAGGTACTGCTCTGTTTCAGCTGTTATGGTCAGTCTAGCTGTATGGAGAGAAGGTACTGCTCTGTTTCAGCTGTTATGGTCAGTCTAGCTGTATGGAGGAGAAGGTACTGCTCTGTTTCAGCTGTTATGGTCAGTCTAGCTGTATGGAGAAGGTACTGCTCTGTTTCAGCTGTTATGGTCAGTCTAGCTGTATGGAGAGAAGGTACTGCTCTGTTTCAGCTGTTATGGTCAGTCTAGCTGTATGGAGAAGAAGGTACTGCTCTGTTTCAGCTGTTATGGTCAGTCTAGCTGTATGGAGAGAAGGTACTGCTCTGTTTCAGCTGTTATGGTCAGTCTAGCTGTATGGAGAGAAGGTACTGCTCTGTTTCAGCTGTTATGGTCAGTCTAGCTGTATGGAGAAGAAGGTGCTGCTCTGTTTCAGCTGTTATGGTCAGTCTAGCTGTATGGAGAAGGTACTGCTCTGTTTCAGCTGTTATGGTCAGTCTAGCTGTATGGAGGAGAAGGTACTGCTCTGTTTCAGCTGTTATGGTCAGTCTAGCTGTATGGAGAAGAAGGTGCTGCTCTGTTTCAGCTGTTATGGTCAGTCTAGCTGTATGGAGAAGAAGGTGCTGCTCTGTTTCAGCTGTTATGGTCAGTCTAGCTGTATGGAGGAGAAGGTACTGCTCTGTTTCAGCTGTTATGGTCAGTCTAGCTGTATGGAGAAGGTACTGCTCTGTTTCAGCTGTTATGGTCAGTCTAGCTGTATGGAGAGAAGGTACTGCTCTGTTTCAGCTGTTATGGTCAGTCTAGCTGTATGGAGGAGAAGGTACTGCTCTGTTTCAGCTGTTATGGTCAGTCTAGCTGTATGGAGGAGAAGGTACTGCTCTGTTTCAGCTGTTATGGTCAGTCTAGCTGTATGGAGAGAAGGTACTGCTCTGTTTCAGCTGTTATGGTCAGTCTAGCTGTATGGAGAGAAGGTACTGCTCTGTTTCAGCTGTTATGGTCAGTCTAGCTGTATGGAGAGAAGGTACTGCTCTGTTTCAGCTGTTATGGTCAGTCTAGCTGTATGGAGGAGAAGGTACTGCTCTGTTTCAGCTGTTATGGTCAGTCTAGCTGTATGGAGAGAAGGTACTGCTCTGTTTCAGCTGTTATGGTCAGTCTAGCTGTATGGAGAAGAAGGTACTGCTCTGTTTCAGCTGTTATGGTCAGTCTAGCTGTATGGAGAAGAAGGTGCTGCTCTGTTTCAGCTGTTATGGTCAGTCTAGCTGTATGGAGAGAAGGTGCTGCTCTGTTTCAGCTGTTATGGTCAGTCTAGCTGTATGGAGGAGAAGGTACTGCTCTGTTTCAGCTGTTATGGTCAGTCTAGCTGTATGGAGAGAAGGTACTGCTCTGTTTCAGCTGTTATGGTCAGTCTAGCTGTATGGAGGAGAAGGTACTGCTCTGTTTCAGCTGTTATGGTCAGTCTAGCTGTATGGAGAGAAGGTGCTGCTCTGTTTCAGCTGTTATGGTCAGTCTAGCTGTATGGAGAGAAGGTGCTGCTCTGTTTCAGCTGTTATGGTCAGTCTAGCTGTATGGAGAAGGTACTGCTCTGTTTCAGCTGTTATGGTCAGTCTAGCTGTATGGAGAAGAAGGTACTGCTCTGTTTCAGCTGTTATGGTCAGTCTAGCTGTATGGAGAAGAAGGTGCTGCTCTGTTTCAGCTGTTATGGTCAGTCTAGCTGTATGGAGAAGAAGGTGCTGCTCTGTTTCAGCTGTTATGGTCAGTCTAGCTGTATGGAGGAGAAGGTACTGCTCTGTTTCAGCTGTTATGGTCAGTCTAGCTGTATGGAGGAGAAGGTACTGCTCTGTTTCAGCTGTTATGGTCAGTCTAGCTGTATGGAGAGAAGGTGCTGCTCTGTTTCAGCTGTTATGGTCAGTCTAGCTGTATGGAGAGAAGGTACTGCTCTGTTTCAGCTGTTATGGTCAGTCTAGCTGTATGGAGAGAAGGTACTGCTCTGTTTCAGCTGTTATGGTCAGTCTAGCTGTATGGAGAAGAAGGTACTGCTCTGTTTCAGCTGTTATGGTCAGTCTAGCTGTATGGAGAAGAAGGTGCTGCTCTGTTTCAGCTGTTATGGTCAGTCTAGCTGTATGGAGAAGAAGGTGCTGCTCTGTTTCAGCTGTTATGGTCAGTCTAGCTGTATGGAGAGAAGGTACTGCTCTGTTTCAGCTGTTATGGTCAGTCTAGCTGTATGGAGAGAAGGTACTGCTCTGTTTCAGCTGTTATGGTCAGTCTAGCTGTATGGAGAGAAGGTACTGCTCTGTTTCAGCTGTTATGGTCAGTCTAGCTGTATGGAGAGAAGGTACTGCTCTGTTTCAGCTGTTATGGTCAGTCTAGCTGTATGGAGAGAAGGTGCTGCTCTGTTTCAGCTGTTATGGTCAGTCTAGCTGTATGGAGGAGAAGGTACTGCTCTGTTTCAGCTGTTATGGTCAGTCTAGCTGTATGGAGGAGAAGGTACTGCTCTGTTTCAGCTGTTATGGTCAGTCTAGCTGTATGGAGAGAAGGTACTGCTCTGTTTCAGCTGTTATGGTCAGTCTAGCTGTATGGAGAGAAGGTACTGCTCTGTTTCAGCTGTTATGGTCAGTCTAGCTGTATGGAGAGAAGGTACTGCTCTGTTTCAGCTGTTATGGTCAGTCTAGCTGTATGGAGAGAAGGTACTGCTCTGTTTCAGCTGTTATGGTCAGTCTAGCTGTATGGAGAAGAAGGTACTGCTCTGTTTCAGCTGTTATGGTCAGTCTAGCTGTATGGAGAGAAGGTACTGCTCTGTTTCAGCTGTTATGGTCAGTCTAGCTGTATGGAGAGAAGGTACTGCTCTGTTTCAGCTGTTATGGTCAGTCTAGCTGTATGGAGAAGAAGGTACTGCTCTGTTTCAGCTGTTATGGTCAGTCTAGCTGTATGGAGGAGAAGGTGCTGCTCTGTTTCAGCTGTTATGGTCAGTCTAGCTGTATGGAGAAGAAGGTGCTGCTCTGTTTCAGCTGTTATGGTCAGTCTAGCTGTATGGAGAAGAAGGTGCTGCTCTGTTTCAGCTGTTATGGTCAGTCTAGCTGTATGGAGAAGAAGGTGCTGCTCTGTTTCAGCTGTTATGGTCAGTCTAGCTGTATGGAGAAGAAGGTGCTGCTCTGTTTCAGCTGTTATGGTCAGTCTAGCTGTATGGAGGAGAAGGTACTGCTCTGTTTCAGCTGTTATGGTCAGTCTAGCTGTATGGAGAAGGTACTGCTCTGTTTCAGCTGTTATGGTCCCCTCTCTCTCCAGATAAAATCTTGCGACTAGTGACTGCAGGCCGCCCAACAACCTGCCCGCTTGACCCCATCCCCTCCTCTCTTCTCCAGACCATCTCCGGTGACCTTCTCCCCTACCTCACCTCGCTGATCAACTCATCCTTGACCGCTGGCCATGTCCCTTCCGTCTTCAAGAGAGCGAGAGTTGCACCCCTCCTCAAAAAACCAACACTCGATCCCACTGATGTCAACAACTACAGACCAGTATCCCTTCTTTCTTTTCTTTCCAAAACTATTGAGCGTGCCGTCTTTAGCCAACTCTCCTGCTATCTCTCTCAGAATGACCTTCTTGATCCAAACCAGTCAGGTTTCAGGACTGGTCATTCAACTGAGACTGCTCTTCTCTGTGTCACGGAGGCTCTCCGCACTGCTAAAGCTAACTCTCTCTCCTCTGCTCTTGTCCTTCTAGACCTGTCTGCTGCCTTTGATACTGTGAACCATCAGATCCTCCTCTCCACCCTCTCCGAGCTGGGCATCTCCGGCGCGGCTCACTCCTGGATTGCGTCCTACCTGACCGGTCGCTCCTACCAAGTGGCGTGGCGAGAAGCTGTCTCCGCACCACGTGCTCTCACCACTGGTGTCGCCCAGGGCTCAGTTCTAGGCCCTCTCCTTTTCTCCCTATACACCAAGTCACTTGGCTCTGTCATATCCTATCCTCACATGGCCTCTCCTATCATTGCTACGCTGACGATACACAACTAATCTTCTCCTTTCCCCCTTCTGATAACCAGGTGGCGAATCGCATCTCTGCATGTCTGGCCGACATATCAGTATGGATGACGGATCACCACCTCAAGCTGAACCCTGGCAAGACGGAGCTGCTCTTCCTCCCGGGGAAGGACTGCCCGTTCCATGATCTCGCCATCACGGTTGACAACTCCGTTGTGTCCTCCTCCCAGAGTGCGAAGAGCCTTGGCGTGACCCTGGACAACACCCTGTCGTTCTCCGCTAACATCAAGGCGGTGACCCGATCCTGCAGGTTCATGCTCTACAACATTCGGAGAGTACGACCCTGCCTTACACAGGAAGCGGCACAGGTCCTAATCCAGGCACTTGTCATCTCCCGTCTGGATTACTGCAACTCGCTGTTGGCTGGGATCCCTGCCTGTGCCGTGCCATTAAACCCCTACAACTCATCCAGAATGCCGCAGCCCGTCTGGTTTTCAACCTTCCCAAGTTCTCTCACGTCACCCCCCCTCCTCCGCACACTCCACTGGCTTCCAGTTGAAGCTCGCATCCGTTACAAGACCATGGTGCTTGCCTATGGAGCAGTGAGGGGAACGGCACCTCCGTACCTTCAGGCTCTGATCAGTCCCTACACCCAAACGAGGGCATTGCGTTCATCCACCTCTGGCCTGCTGGCTCCCCTTCCTCTGCGGAAGCATAGTTCCCGCTCAGCCCAGTCAAAACTGTTCGCTGCTCTGGCACCCCAATGGTGGAACAAGCTCCCTCACGACGCCAGGACAGCGGAGTCACTCACCACCTTCCGGAGACATTTGAAACCCCACCTCTTTAAGGAACACCTGGGATAGGATAAAGTAATCCTTCTACCCCCCCCCCCCAAAAAAAATAAAAAATAAAAATAAAAATAAAATAAAAAATAATAATTGTAAAGTGGTTATCCCACTGGCTATAGGGTGAATGCACCAATTTGTAGTCGCTCTGGATAAGAGCGTCTGCTAAATGACGTAAATGTGCCCTTGAGCAAGGCACTTAACCCTAATTGCTCCTGTAAGTCGCTCTGGATAAGAGCGTCTGCTAAATGACTAAAATGTAAAATGTAAAATGTAATGGTCAGTCTAGCTGTATGGAGAAGAAGGTGCTGCTCTGTTTCAGCTGTTATGGTCAGTCTAGCTGTATGGAGAAGAAGGTGCTGCTCTATTTCAGCTGTTATGGTCAGTCTAGCTGTATGGAGAAGAAGGTGCTGCTCTGTTTCAGCTGTTATGGTCAGTCTAGCTGTATGGAGAAGAAGGTGCTGCTCTGTTTCAGCTGTTATGGTCAGTCTAGCTGTATGGAGAAGAAGGTGCTGCTCTGTTTCAGCTGTTATGGTCAGTCTAGCTGTATGGAGGAGAAGGTACTGCTCTGTTTCAGCTGTTATGGTCAGTCTAGCTGTATGGAGGAGAAGGTGCTGCTCTGTTTCAGCTGTTATGGTCAGTCTAGCTGTATGGAGAAGGTACTGCTCTGTTTCAGCTGTTATGGTCAGTCTAGCTGTATGGAGGAGAAGGTACTGCTCTGTTTCAGCTGTTATGGTCAGTATAGCTGTATGGAGAAGGTACTGCTCTGTTTCAGCTGTTATGGTCAGTCTAGCTGTATGGAGGAGAAGGTACTGCTCTGTTTCAGCTGTTATAGTCAGTCTAGCTGTATGGAGAAGGTACTGCTCTGTTTCAGCTGTTATGGTCAGTCTAGCTGAATGGAGAAGGTACTGCTCTGTTTCAGCTGTTATGGTCAGTCTAGCTGTATGGAGGAGAAGGTACTGCTCTGTTTCAGCTGTTATGGTCAGTCTAGCTGTATGGAGGAGAAGGTGCTGCTCTGTTTCAGCTGTTATGGTCAGTCTAGCTGTATGGAGGAGAAGGTGCTGCTCTGTTTCAGCTGTTATGGTCAGTCTAGCTGTATGGAGGAGAAGGTGTTGCTCTGTTTCAGCTGTTATGGTCAGTCTAGCTGTATGGAGAAGAAGGTACTGCTCTGTTTCAGCTGTTATGGTCAGTCTAGCTGTATGGAGGAGAAGGTACTGCTCTGTTTCAGCTGTTATGGTCAGTCTAGCTGTATGGAGGAGAAGGTACTGCTCTGTTTCAGCTGTTATGGTCAGTCTAGCTGTATGGAGAAGGTGCTGCTCTGTTTCAGCTGTTATAGTCAGTCTAGCTGTATGGAGAAGGTACTGCTCTGTTTCAGCTGTTATGGTCAGTCTAGCTGTGTGGAGAAGGTACTGCTCTGTTTCAGCTGTTATGGTCAGTCTAGCTGAATGGAGAAGGTACTGCTCTGTTTCAGCTGTTATGGTCAGTCTAGCTGTATGGAGAAGAAAGTGCTGCTCTGTTTCAGCTGTTATGGTCAGTCTAGCTGTATGGAGGAGAAGGTACTGCTCTGTTTCAGATGTTATGGTCAGTCTAGCTGTATGGAGAAGGTACTAATCTGTTTCAGCTGTTATGGTCAGTCTAGCTGTATGGAGAAGGTACTGCTCTGTTTCAGCTGTTATGGTCAGTCTAGCTGAATGGAGAAGGTACTGCTCTGTTTCAGCTGTTATGGTCAGTCTAGCTGTATGGAGGAGAAGGTACTGCTCTGTTTCAGCTGTTATGGTCAGTCTAGCTGTATGGAGGAGAAGGTGCTGCTCTGTTTCAGCTGTTATGGTCAGTCTAGCTGTATGGAGAAGAAGGTACTGCTCTGTTTCAGCTGTTATGGTCAGTCTAGCTGTATGGAGAAGGTACTGCTCTGTTTCAGCTGTTATGGTCAGTCTAGCTGTATGGAGAAGAAGGTACTGCTCTGTTTCAGCTGTTATGGTCAGTCTAGCTGTATGGAGAAGGTACTGCTCTGTTTCAGCTGTTATGGTCAGTCTAGCTGTATGGAGAAGGTACTGCTCTGTTTCAGCTGTTATGGTCAGTCTAGCTGTATGGAGAAGAAGGTACTGCTCTGTTTCAGCTGTTATGGTCAGTCTAGCTGTATGGAGAAGAAGGTACTGCTCTGTTTCAGCTGTTATGGTCAGTCTAGCTGTATGGAGAGAAGGTACTGCTCTGTTTCAGCTGTTATGGTCAGTCTAGCTGTATGGAGAGAAGGTACTGCTGCTCTGTTTCAGCTGTTATGGTCAGTCTAGCTGTATGGAGGAGAAGGTACTGCTCTGTTTCAGCTGTTATGGTCAGTCTAGCTGTATGGAGAGAAGGTACTGCTCTGTTTCAGCTGTTATGGTCAGTCTAGCTGTATGGAGAGAAGGTACTGCTCTGTTTCAGCTGTTATGGTCAGTCTAGCTGTATGGAGAGAAGGTGCTGCTCTGTTTCAGCTGTTATGGTCAGTCTAGCTGTATGGAGAAGAAGGTACTGCTCTGTTTCAGCTGTTATGGTCAGTCTAGCTGTATGGAGAAGAAGGTACTGCTCTGTTTCAGCTGTTATGGTCAGTCTAGCTGTATGGAGAGAAGGTACTGCTCTGTTTCAGCTGTTATGGTCAGTCTAGCTGTATGGAGAGAAGGTACTGCTCTGTTTCAGCTGTTATGGTCAGTCTAGCTGTATGGAGAGAAGGTAAGGTACTGCTCTGTTTCAGCTGTTATGGTCAGTCTAGCTGTATGGAGGAGAAGGTACTGCTCTGTTTCAGCTGTTATGGTCAGTCTAGCTGTATGGAGAAGAAGGTACTGCTCTGTTTCAGCTGTTATGGTCAGTCTAGCTGTATGGAGAAGGTACTGCTCTGTTTCAGCTGTTATGGTCAGTCTAGCTGTATGGAGAGAAGGTACTGCTCTGTTTCAGCTGTTATGGTCAGTCTAGCTGTATGGAGAAGAAGGTGCTGCTCTGTTTCAGCTGTTATGGTCAGTCTAGCTGTATGGAGAAGGTGCTGCTCTGTTTCAGCTGTTATGGCCAGTCTAGCTGTATGGAGAAGAAGGTACTGCTCTGTTTCAGCTGTTATGGTCAGTCTAGCTGTATGGAGAGAAGGTACTGCTCTGTTTCAGCTGTTATGGTCAGTCTAGCTGTACTGTATGGAGAGAAGGTACTGCTCTGTTTCAGCTGTTATGGTCAGTCTAGCTGTATGGAGAAGAAGGTGCTGCTCTGTTTCAGCTGTTATGGTCAGTCTAGCTGTATGGAGAAGGTGCTGCTCTGTTTCAGCTGTTATGGTCAGTCTAGCTGTATGGAGAGAAGGTACTGCTCTGTTTCAGCTGTTATGGTCAGTCTAGCTGTATGGAGAGAAGGTACTGCTCTGTTTCAGCTGTTATGGTCAGTCTAGCTGTATGGAGAAGAAGGTGCTGCTCTGTTTCAGCTGTTATGGTCAGTCTAGCTGTATGGAGGAGAAGGTACTGCTCTGTTTCAGCTGTTATGGTCAGTCTAGCTGTATGGAGGAGAAGGTACTGCTCTGTTTCAGCTGTTATGGTCAGTCTAGCTGTATGGAGAGAAGGTACTGCTCTGTTTTGTTTCAGCTGTTATGGTCAGTCTAGCTGTATGGAGGAGAAGGTACTGCTCTGTTTCAGCTGTTATGGTCAGTCTAGCTGTATGGAGAGAAGGTACTGCTCTGTTTCAGCTGTTATGGTCAGTCTAGCTGTATGGAGAGAAGGTACTGCTCTGTTTCAGCTGTTATGGTCAGTCTAGCTGTATGGAGAAGGTACTGCTCTGTTTCAGCTGTTATGGTCAGTCTAGCTGTATGGAGAAGGTACTGCTCTGTTTCAGCTGTTATGGTCAGTCTAGCTGTATGGAGGAGAAGGTACTGCTCTGTTTCAGCTGTTATGGTCAGTCTAGCTGTATGGAGGAGAAGGTACTGCTCTGTTTCAGCTGTTATGGTCAGTCTAGCTGTATGGAGAGAAGGTACTGCTCTGTTTCAGCTGTTATGGTCAGTCTAGCTGTACTGTATGGAGAGAAGGTACTGCTCTGTTTCAGCTGTTATGGTCAGTCTAGCTGTATGGAGAAGAAGGTACTGCTCTGTTTCAGCTGTTATGGTCAGTCTAGCTGTATGGAGGAGAAGGTACTGCTCTGTTTCAGCTGTTATGGTCAGTCTAGCTGTATGGAGGAGAAGGTACTGCTCTGTTTCAGCTGTTATGGTCAGTCTAGCTGTATGGAGAAGGTGCTGCTCTGTTTCAGCTGTTATGGTCAGTCTAGCTGTATGGAGAAGGTACTGCTCTGTTTCAGCTGTTATGGTCAGTCTAGCTGTATGGAGAGAAGGTACTGCTCTGTTTCAGCTGTTATGGTCAGTCTAGCTGTATGGAGAAGGTACTGCTCTGTTTCAGCTGTTATGGTCAGTCTAGCTGTATGGAGAAGAAGGTGCTGCTCTGTTTTGTTTCAGCTGTTATGGTCAGTCTAGCTGTATGGAGAGAAGGTACTGCTCTGTTTCAGCTGTTATGGTCAGTCTAGCTGTATGGAGAGAAGGTACTGCTCTGTTTCAGCTGTTATGGTCAGTCTAGCTGTATGGAGAAGGTACTGCTCTGTTTCAGCTGTTATGGTCAGTCTAGCTGTATGGAGAAGGTACTGCTCTGTTTCAGCTGTTATGGTCAGTCTAGCTGTATGGAGGAGAAGGTACTGCTCTGTTTCAGCTGTTATGGTCAGTCTAGCTGTATGGAGGAGAAGGTACTGCTCTGTTTCAGCTGTTATGGTCAGTCTAGCTGTATGGAGAAGAAGGTACTGCTCTGTTTCAGCTGTTATGGTCAGTCTAGCTGTATGGAGAGAAGGTACTGCTCTGTTTCAGCTGTTATGGTCAGTCTAGCTGTATGGAGAAGAAGGTACTGCTCTGTTTCAGCTGTTATGGTCAGTCTAGCTGTATGGAGAAGGTACTGCTCTGTTTCAGCTGTTATGGTCAGTCTAGCTGAATGGAGAAGGTACTGCTCTGTTTCAGCTGTTATGGTCAGTCTAGCTGTATGGAGAAGAAGGTGCTGCTCTGTTTCAGCTGTTATGGTCAGTCTAGCTGTATGGAGAAGAAGGTGCTGCTCTGTTTCAGCTGTTATGGTCAGTCTAGCTGTATGGAGAAGAAGGTGCTGCTCTGTTTCAGCTGTTATGGTCAGTCTAGCTGTATGGAGGAGAAGGTACTGCTCTGTTTCAGCTGTTATGGTCAGTCTAGCTGTATGGAGGAGAAGGTACTGCTCTGTTTCAGCTGTTATGGTCAGTCTAGCTGTATGGAGAGAAGGTACTGCTCTGTTTCAGCTGTTATGGTCAGTCCAGTCTAGCTGTATGGAGAAGAAGGTACTGCTCTGTTTCAGCTGTTATGGTCAGTCTAGCTGTATGGAGAAGAAGGTACTGCTCTGTTTCAGCTGTTATGGTCAGTCTAGCTGTATGGAGAAGAAGGTGCTGCTCTGTTTCAGCTGTTATGGTCAGTCTAGCTGTATGGAGAAGAAGGTGCTGCTCTGTTTCAGCTGTTATGGTCAGTCTAGCTGTATGGAGGAGAAGGTACTGCTCTGTTTCAGCTGTTATGGTCAGTCTAGCTGTATGGAGAAGGTACTGCTCTGTTTCAGCTGTTATGGTCAGTCTAGCTGTATGGAGGAGAAGGTACTGCTCTGTTTCAGCTGTTATGGTCAGTCTAGCTGTATGGAGGAGAAGGTACTGCTCTGTTTCAGCTGTTATGGTCAGTCTAGCTGTATGGAGAAGAAGGTGCTGCTCTGTTTCAGCTGTTATGGTCAGTCTAGCTGTATGGAGAAGGTACTGCTCTGTTTCAGCTGTTATGGTCAGTCTAGCTGTATGGAGAAGAAGGTGCTGCTCTGTTTCAGCTGTTATGGTCAGTCTAGCTGTATGGAGAAGAAGGTACTGCTCTGTTTCAGCTGTTATGGTCAGTCTAGCTGTATGGAGAAGAAGGTGCTGCTCTGTTTCAGCTGTTATGGTCAGTCTAGCTGTATGGAGAAGAAGGTACTGCTCTGTTTCAGCTGTTATGGTCAGTCTAGCTGTATGGAGGAGAAGGTACTGCTCTGTTTCAGCTGTTATGGTCAGTCTAGCTGTATGGAGAAGAAGGTACTGCTCTGTTTCAGCTGTTATGGTCAGTCTAGCTGTATGGAGAAGAAGGTGCTGCTCTGTTTCAGCTGTTATGGTCAGTCTAGCTGTATGGAGAAGAAGGTACTGCTCTGTTTCAGCTGTTATGTTATGGTCAGTCTAGCTGTATGGAGAGAAGGTACTGCTCTGTTTCAGCTGTTATGGTCAGTCTAGCTGTATGGAGAGAAGGTACTGCTCTGTTTCAGCTGTTATGGTCAGTCTAGCTGTATGGAGAAGAAGGTACTGCTCTGTTTCAGCTGTTATGGTCAGTCTAGCTGTATGGAGAAGAAGGTACTGCTCTGTTTCAGCTGTTATGGTCAGTCTAGCTGTATGGAGAAGAAGGTGCTGCTCTGTTTCAGCTGTTATGGTCAGTCTAGCTGTATGGAGAAGGTGCTGCTCTGTTTCAGCTGTTATGGTCAGTCTAGCTGTATGGAGAAGAAGGTGCTGCTCTGTTTCAGCTGTTATGGTCAGTCTAGCTGTATGGAGAGAAGGTACTGCTCTGTTTCAGCTGTTATGGTCAGTCTAGCTGTATGGAGAGAAGGTACTGCTCTGTTTCAGCTGTTATGGTCAGTCTAGCTGTATGGAGAGAAGGTACTGCTCTCTGTTTCAGCTGTTATGGTCAGTCTAGCTGTATGGAGAGAAGGTGCTGCTCTGTTTCAGCTGTTATGGTCAGTCTAGCTGTATGGAGAAGAAGGTACTGCTCTGTTTCAGCTGTTATGGTCAGTCTATCTGTATGGAGAAGGTACTGCTCTGTTTCAGCTGTTATGGTCAGTCTAGCTGTATGGAGAAGAAGGTGCTGCTCTGTTTCAGCTGTTATGGTCAGTCTAGCTGTATGGAGAAGAAGGTGCTGCTCTGTTTCAGCTGTTATGGTCAGTCTAGCTGTATGGAGAAGAAGGTGCTGCTCTGTTTCAGCTGTTATGGTCAGTCTAGCTGTATGGAGAGAAGGTACTGCTCTGTTTCAGCTGTTATGGTCAGTCTAGCTGTATGGAGAAGGTACTGCTCTGTTTCAGCTGTTATGGTCAGTCTAGCTGTATGGAGAAGAAGGTACTGCTCTGTTTCAGCTGTTATGGTCAGTCTAGCTGTATGGAGAAGAAGGTAAGGTACTGCTCTGTTTCAGCTGTTATGGTCAGTCTAGCTGTATGGAGAGAAGGTACTGCTCTGTTTCAGCTGTTATGGTCAGTCTAGCTGTATGGAGAAGAAGGTGCTGCTCTGTTTCAGCTGTTATGGTCAGTCTAGCTGTATGGAGAGAAGGTACTGCTCTGTTTCAGCTGTTATGGTCAGTCTAGCTGTATGGAGAGAAGGTACTGCTCTGTTTCAGCTGTTATGGTCAGTCTAGCTGTATGGAGAAGGTACTGCTCTGTTTCAGCTGTTATGGTCAGTCTAGCTGTATGGAGAAGGTACTGCTCTGTTTCAGCTGTTATGGTCAGTCTAGCTGTATGGAGAAGAAGGTACTGCTCTGTTTCAGCTGTTATGGTCAGTCTAGCTGTATGGAGAAGAAGGTACTGCTCTGTTTCAGCTGTTATGGTCAGTCTAGCTGTATGGAGAAGGTACTGCTCTGTTTCAGCTGTTATGGTCAGTCTAGCTGTATGGAGAAGGGTACTGCTCTGTTTCAGCTGTTATGGTCAGTCTAGCTGTATGGAGAAGGTACTGCTCTGTTTCAGCTGTTATGGTCAGTCTAGCTGTATGGAGAAGGTACTGCTCTGTTTCAGCTGTTATGGTCAGTCTAGCTGTATGGAGAAGGTACTGCTCTGTTTCAGCTGTTATGGTCAGTCTAGCTGTATGGAGAAGAAGGTACTGCTCTGTTTCAGCTGTTATGGTCAGTCTAGCTGTATGGAGAAGAAGGTACTGCTCTGTTTCAGCTGTTATGGTCAGTCTAGCTGTATGGAGAAGGTACTGCTCTGTTTCAGCTGTTATGGTCAGTCTAGCTGAATGGAGAAGGTACTGCTCTGTTTCAGCTGTTATGGTCAGTCTAGCTGTATGGAGGAGAAGGTACTGCTCTGTTTCAGCTGTTATGGTCAGTCTAGCTGTATGGAGGAGAAGGTGCTGCTCTGTTTCAGCTGTTATAGTCAGTCTAGCTGTATGGAGAAGGTACTGCTCTGTTTCAGCTGTTATGGTCAGTCTAGCTGTATGGAGAAGGTACTGCTCTGTTTCAGCTGTTATGGTCAGTCTAGCTGTATGGAGGAGAAGGTACTGCTCTGTTTCAGCTGTTATGGTCAGTCTAGCTGTATGGAGGAGAAGGTGCTGCTCTGTTTCAGCTGTTATGGTCAGTCTAGCTGTATGGAGGAGAAGGTACTGCTCTGTTTCAGCTGTTATGGTCAGTCTAGCTGTATGGAGGAGAAGGTGCTGCTCTGTTTCAGCTGTTATGGTCAGTCTAGCTGTATGGAGAAGAAGGTACTGCTCTGTTTCAGCTGTTATGGTCAGTCTAGCTGTATGGAGAAGGTACTGCTCTGTTTCAGCTGTTATGGTCAGTCTAGCTGTATGGAGAGAAGGTACTGCTCTGTTTCAGCTGTTATGGTCAGTCTAGCTGTATGGAGAAGAAGGTGCTGCTCTGTTTCAGCTGTTATGGTCAGTCTAGCTGTATGGAGAAGAAGGTAGGTGCTGCTCTGTTTCAGCTGTTATGGTCAGTCTAGCTGTATGGAGAGAAGGTACTGCTCTGTTTCAGCTGTTATGGTCAGTCTAGCTGTATGGAGAGAAGGTACTGCTCTGTTTCAGCTGTTATGGTCAGTCTAGCTGTATGGAGGAGAAGGTACTGCTCTGTTTCAGCTGTTATGGTCAGTCTAGCTGTATGGAGAGAAGGTACTGCTCTGTTTCAGCTGTTATGGTCAGTCTAGCTGTATGGAGAGAAGGTACTGCTCTGTTTCAGCTGTTATGGTCAGTCTAGCTGTATGGAGAGAAGGTGCTGCTCTGTTTCAGCTGTTATGGTCAGTCTAGCTGTATGGAGAAGAAGGTGCTGCTCTGTTTCAGCTGTTATGGTCAGTCTATCTGTATGGAGAAGGTACTGCTCTGTTTCAGCTGTTATGGTCAGTCTAGCTGTATGGAGAGAAGGTACTGCTCTGTTTCAGCTGTTATGGTCAGTCTAGCTGTATGGAGAGAAAGGTGCTGCTCTGTTTCAGCTGTTATGGTCAGTCTAGCTGTATGGAGAAGAAGGTGCTGCTCTGTTTCAGCTGTTATGGTCAGTCTAGCTGTATGGAGAGAAGGTACTGCTCTGTTTCAGCTGTTATGGTCAGTCTAGCTGTATGGAGGAGAAGGTACTGCTCTGTTTCAGCTGTTATGGTCAGTCTAGCTGTATGGAGAGAAGGTGCTGCTCTGTTTCAGCTGTTATGGTCAGTCTAGCTGTATGGAGAGAAGGTACTGCTCTGTTTCAGCTGTTATGGTCAGTCTAG
>CM062507.1:48446898-48481898 GCA_031479575.1 Coregonus ussuriensis | reverse complement strand
TTGTACCACCTAGCTGTCTTAATGTGAATATACTAACTACTGTAATATGTGGTTGTCCCACCTAGCTGTCTTAATGTGAATATACTAACTACTGTAATATGTGGTTGTACCACCTAGCTATCTTAATATGAATATACTAACTACTGTAATATGTGGTTGTCCCACCTAGCTGTCTTAATATGAATATACTAACTACTGTAATATGTGGTTGTCCCACCTAGCTGTCTTAATATGAATATACTAACTACTGTAATATGTGGTTGTCTCTTAATGTGAATATACTAACTACTGTAATATGTGGTTGTCCCACCTAGCTATCTTAATATGAATATACTAACTACTGTAATATGTGGTTGTCCCACCTAGCTATCTTAATATGAATATACTAACTACTGTAATATGTGGTTGTCCCACCTAGCTGTCTTAATATGAATATACTAACTACTGTAATATGTGGTTGTCCCACCTAGCTGTCTTAATGTGAATATACTAACTACTGTAATATGTGGTTGTCCCACCTAGCTATCTTAATATGAATATACTAACTACTGTAATATGTGGTTGTCCCACCTAGCTGTCTTAATATGAATATACTAACTACTGTAATATGTGGTTGTCCCACCTAGCTATCTTAATATGAATATACTAACTACTGTAATATGTGGTTGTCCCACCTAGCTGTCTTAATATGAATATACTAACTACTGTAATATGTGGTTGTCCCACCTAGCTGTCTTAATGTGAATATACTAACTACTGTAATATAATATGTGGTTGTCCCACCTAGCTATCTTAATATGAATATACTAACTACTGTAATATGTGGTTGTCCCACCTAGCTATCTTAATATGAATATACTAACTACTGTAATATGTGGTTGTCCCACCTAGCTGTCTTAATATGAATATACTAACTACTGTAATATGTGGTTGTCCCACCTAGCTGTCTTAATGTGAATATACTAACTACTGTAATATGTGGTTGTCCCACCTAGCTATCTTAATATGAATATACTAACTACTGTAATATGTGGTTGTCCCACCTAGCTGTCTTAATATGAATATACTAACTACTGTAATATGTGGTTGTCCCACCTAGCTATCTTAATATGAATATACTAACTACTGTAATATGTGGTTGTCCCACCTAGCTGTCTTAATATGAATATACTAACTACTGTAATATGTGGTTGTCCCACCTAGCTGTCTTAATATGAATATACTAACTGTATGTCTCTCTGGATAAGAACGTCTGCTAAATGACTAAAATGTAAGTGTGTGTGTGTTTGTGTGTAGATCATGTGACCCTGCTCAGTAAGAGGCTTGTGGATTGGCTGCGCTACGCCAGCGTTCAGCAGGGAGGTGTGGCTTCGTCAGGAGGGTTTTTCACTGGCCCTCGAATACGTCAGGTGACCTCTAATCAACCAATCAAATCACTGCATATTTTTACATGCACAACTGTAATGAACTAACTGGCCGTTCTGAATGTATTTTCTAAATTGTGTGTGTGTGTGTGTGTGTGTGTGTGTGTGTGTAGCCGGGGCAGGTGGCGGAGCTGGATGGGTGTGTGTGTGGGGACTTCTTCACGGTGCTGTGTGTCAGCCAAGCCTTCTCAGACGACCAATGGATGAACCTCTACAGTTTCTCTCTGCTACGCCATTGGCTGATCACATACCACAATGCAACCGACGGCAACACCAGCACAGACGCAGGTGTGTTAAGATGTGAATGTGAGACTGACTGGCTCCAGACTGACTGGCTGGTTCCCCTGTAGGCTGCAGATCCAGACTGACTGGCTGTCCTGTTGGGTTGTTCCCCTGTAGTCTCCAGACTGACTGGCTGTCCTGTTGGGTTGTTCCCCTGTAGGCTGCAGATCCAGACTGACTGGCTGTCCTGTTGGGTTGTTCCCCTGTAGTCTCCAGACTGACTGGCTGTCCTGTTGGGTTGTTCCCCTGTAGGCTGCAGATCCAGACTGACTGCCTGTCCTGTTGGGTTGTTCCCCTGTAGTCTCCAGACTGACTGGCTGTCCTGTTGGGTTGTTCCCCTGTAGTCTCCAGACTGACTGGCTGTCCTGTTGGGTTGTTCCCCTGTAGTCTGTTAGCTCCAGACTGACTGGCTGTCCTGTTGGGTTGTTCCCCTGTAGTCTCCAGACTGACTGGCTGTCCTGTTGGGTTGTTCCCCTGTAGTCTCCAGACTGACTGGCTGTCCTGTTGGGTTGTTCCCCTGTAGTCTCCAGACTGACTGGCTGTCCTGTTGGGTTGGTTGTTCCCCTGTAGTCTCCAGACTGACTGGCTGTCCTGTTGGGTTGTTCCCCTGTAGTCTCCAGACTGACTGGCTGTCCTGTTGGGTTGTTCCCCTGTAGTCTCCAGACTGACTGGCTGTCCTGTTGGGTTGTTCCCCTGTAGTCTCCAGACTGACTGGCTGTCCTGTTGGGTTGTTCCCCTGTAGTCTCCAGACTGACTGGCTGTCCTGTTGGGTTGTTCCCCTGTAGTCTCCAGACTGACTGGCTGTCCTGTTGGGTTGTTCCCCTGTAGTCTCCAGACTGACTGGCTGTCCTGTTGGGTTGTTCCCCTGTAGTCTCCAGACTGACTGGCTGTCCTGTTGGGTTGTTCCCCTGTAGTCTCCAGACTGACTGGCTGTCCTGTTGGGTTGTTCCCCTGTAGTCTCCAGACTGACTGGCTGTCCTGTTGGGTTGTTCCCCTGTAGTCTGCAGACTGACTGGCTGTCCTGTTGGGTTGTTCCCCTGTAGTCTCCAGACTGAACTGACTGGCTGTCCTGTTGGGTTGTTCCCCTGTAGTCTCCAGACTGACTGGCTGTCCTGTTGGGTTGTTCCCCTGTAGTCTCCAGACTGACTGGCTGTCCTGTTGGGTTGTTCCCCTGTAGTCTGTTAGCTCCAGACTGACTGGCTGTCCTGTTGGGTTGTTCCCCTGTAGTCTCCAGACTGACTGGCTGTCCTGTTGGGTTGTTCCCCTGTAGTCTCCAGACTGACTGGCTGTCCTGTTGGGTTGTTCCCCTGTAGTCTGTTAGCTCCAGACTGACTGGCTGTCCTGTTGGGTTGTTCCCCTGTAGTCTCCAGACTGACTGGCTGTCCTGTTGGGTTGTTCCCCTGTAGTCTCCAGACTGACTGGCTGTCCTGTTGGGTTGTTCCCCTGTAGTCTCCAGACTGACTGGCTGTCCTGTTGGGTTGTTCCCCTGTAGTCTGTTAGCTCCAGACTGACTGGCTGTCCTGTTGGGTTGTTCCCCTGTAGTCTCCACTCCAGACTGACTGGCTGTCCTGTTGGGTTGTTCCCCTGTAGTCTCCAGACTGACTGGCTGTCCTGTTGGGTTGTTCCCCTGTAGTCTCCAGACTGACTGGCTGTCCTGTTGGGTTGTTCCCCTGTAGTCTCCAGACTGACTGGCTGTCCTGTTGGGTTGTTCCCCTGTAGTCTGTTAGCTCCAGACTGACTGGCTGTCCTGTTGGGTTGTTCCCCTGTAGTCTCCAGACTGACTGGCTGTCCTGTTGGGTTGTTCCCCTGTAGTCTCCAGACTGACTGGCTGTCCTGTTGGGTTGTTCCCCTGTAGTCTCCAGACTGACTGGCTGTCCTGTTGGGTTGTTCCCCTGTAGTCTGTTAGCTCCAGACTGACTGGCTGTCCTGTTGGGTTGTTCCCCTGTAGTCTCCAGACTGACTGGCTGTCCTGTTGGGTTGTTCCCCTGTAGTCTGCAGCTCCAGACTGACTGGCTGTCCTGTTGGGTTGTTCCCCTGTAGTCTCCAGTCCAGACTGACTGGCTGTCCTGTTGGGTTGTTCCCCTGTAGTCTCCAGACTGACTGGCTGTCCTGTTGGGTTGTTCCCCTGTAGTCTGTTAGCTCCAGACTGACTGGCTGTCCTGTTGGGTTGTTCCCCTGTAGTCTCCAGACTGACTGGCTGTCCTGTTGGGTTGTTCCCCTGTAGTCTCCAGACTGACTGGCTGTCCTGTTGGGTTGTTCCCCTGTAGTCTCCAGACTGACTGGCTGTCCTGTTGGGTTGTTCCCCTGTAGTCTCCAGACTGACTGGCTGTCCTGTTGGGTTGTTCCCCTGTAGTCTCCAGACTGACTGGCTGTCCTGTTGGGTTGTTCCCCTGTAGTCTGCAGCTCCAGACTGACTGGCTGTCCTGTTGGGTTGTTCCCCTGTAGTCTCCAGACTGACTGGCTGTCCTGTTGGGTTGTTCCCCTGTAGTCTCCAGACTGACTGGCTGTCCTGTTGGGTTGTTCCCCTGTAGTCTCCAGACTGACTGGCTGGCTGTCCTGTTGGGTTGTTCCCCTGTAGTCTGCAGCTCCAGACTGACTGGCTGTCCTGTTGGGTTGTTCCCCTGTAGTCTCCAGACTGACTGGCTGTCCTGTTGGGTTGTTCCCCTGTAGTCTCCAGACTGACTGGCTGTCCTGTTGGGTTGTTCCCCTGTAGTCTCCAGACTGACTGGCTGTCCTGTTGGGTTGTTCCCCTGTAGTCTGCTAGCTCCAGACTGACTGGCTGTCCTGTTGGGTTGTTCCCCTGTAGTCTGCAGACTGACTGGCTGTCCTGTTGGGTTGTTCCCCTGTAGTCTGTTAGCTCCAGACTGACTGGCTGTCCTGTTGGGTTGTTCCCCTGTAGTCTCCAGACTGACTGGCTGTCCTGTTGGGTTGTTCCCCTGTAGTCTGTTAGCTCCAGACTGACTGGCTGTCCTGTTGGGTTGTTCCCCTGTAGTCTCCAGACTGACTGGCTGTCCTGTTGGGTTGTTCCCCTGTAGTCTCCAGACTGAACTGACTGGCTGTCCTGTTGGGTTGTTCCCCTGTAGTCTCCAGACTGACTGGCTGTCCTGTTGGGTTGTTCCCCTGTAGTCTCCAGACTGACTGGCTGTCCTGTTGGGTTGTTCCCCTGTAGTCTCCAGACTGACTGGCTGTCCTGTTGGGTTGTTCCCCTGTAGTCTCCAGACTGACTGGCTGTCCTGTTGGGTTGTTCCCCTGTAGTCTCCAGACTGACTGGCTGTCCTGTTGGGTTGTTCCCCTGTAGTCTCCAGACTGACTGGCTGTCCTGTTGGGTTGTTCCCCTGTAGTCTCCAGACTGACTGGCTGTCCTGTTGGGTTGTTCCCCTGTAGTCTGTTAGCTCCAGACTGACTGGCTGTCCTGTTGGGTTGTTCCCCTGTAGTCTCCAGACTGACTGGCTGTCCTGTTGGGTTGTTCCCCTGTAGTCTCCAGACTGACTGGCTGTCCTGTTGGGTTGTTCCCCTGTAGTCTCCAGACTGACTGGCTGTCCTGTTCTGTTGGGTTGTTCCCCTGTAGTCTCCAGACTGACTGGCTGTCCTGTTGGGTTGTTCCCCTGTAGTCTCCAGACTGACTGGCTGTCCTGTTGGGTTGTTCCCCTGTAGTCTCCAGACTGACTGGCTGTCCTGTTGGGTTGTTCCCCTGTAGTCTCCAGACTGACTGGCTGTCCTGTTGGGTTGTTCCCCTGTAGTCTCCAGACTGACTGGCTGTCCTGTTGGGTTGTTCCCCTGTAGTCTCCAGACTGACTGGCTGTCCTGTTGGGTTGTTCCCCTGTAGTCTCCAGACTGACTGGCTGTCCTGTTGGGTTGTTCCCCTGTAGTCTCCAGACTGACTGGCTGTCCTGTTGGGTTGTTCCCCTGTAGTCTGTTAGCTCCAGACTGACTGGCTGTCCTGTTGGGTTGTTCCCCTGTAGTCTCCAGACTGACTGGCTGTCCTGTTGGGTTGTTCCCCTGTAGTCTCCTCTCCAGACTGACTGGCTGTCCTGTTGGGTTGTTCCCCTGTAGTCTCCAGACTGACTGGCTGTCCTGTTGGGTTGTTCCCCTGTAGTCTCCAGACTGACTGGCTGTCCTGTTGGGTTGTTCCCCTGTAGTCTGTTAGCTCCAGACTGACTGGCTGTCCTGTTGGGTTGTTCCCCTGTAGTCTCCAGACTGACTGGCTGTCCTGTTGGGTTGTTCCCCTGTAGTCTCCAGACTGACTGGCTGTCCTGTTGGGTTGTTCCCCTGTAGTCTCCAGACTGACTGGCTGTCCTGTTGGGTTGTTCCCCTGTAGTCTCCAGACTGACTGGCTGTCCTGTTGGGTTGTTCCCCTGTAGTCTGCAGCTCCAGACTGACTGGCTGTCCTGTTGGGTTGTTCCCCTGTAGTCTCCAGACTGACTGGCTGTCCTGTTGGGTTGTTCCCCTGTAGTCTCCAGACTGACTGGCTGTCCTGTTGGGTTGTTCCCCTGTAGTCTCCAGACTGAGACTGGCTGTCCTGTTGGGTTGTTCCCCTGTAGTCTCCAGACTGACTGGCTGTCCTGTTGGGTTGTTCCCCTGTAGTCTGTTAGCTCCAGACTGACTGGCTGTCCTGTTGGGTTGTTCCCCTGTAGTCTGCAGACTGACTGGCTGTCCTGTTGGGTTGTTCCCCTGTAGTCTCCAGACTGACTGGCTGTCCTGTTGGGTTGTTCCCCTGTAGTCTCCAGACTGACTGGCTGTCCTGTTGGGTTGTTCCCCTGTAGTCTCCAGACTGACTGGCTGTCCTGTTGGGTTGTTCCCCTGTAGTCTGTTAGCTCCAGACTGACTGGCTGTCCTGTTGGGTTGTTCCCCTGTAGTCTCCAGACTGACTGGCTGTCCTGTTGGGTTGTTCCCCTGTAGTCTCCAGACTGACTGGCTGTCCTGTTGGGTTGTTCCCCTGTAGTCTGTTAGCTCCAGACTGACTGGCTGTCCTGTTGGGTTGTTCCCCTGTAGTCTCCAGACTGACTGGGGCTGTCCTGTTGGGTTGTTCCCCTGTAGTCTCCAGACTGACTGGCTGTCCTGTTGGGTTGTTCCCCTGTAGTCTCCAGACTGACTGGCTGTCCTGTTGGGTTGTTCCCCTGTAGTCTGTTAGCTCCAGACTGACTGGCTGTCCTGTTGGGTTGTTCCCCTGTAGTCTCCAGACTGACTGGCTGTCCTGTTGGGTTGTTCCCCTGTAGTCTCCAGACTGACTGGCTGTCCTGTTGGGTTGTTCCCCTGTAGTCTCCAGACTGACTGGCTGTCCTGTTGGGTTGTTCCCCTGTAGTCTCCAGACTGACTGGCTGTCCTGTTGGGTTGTTCCCCTGTAGTCTCCAGACTGACTGGCTGTCCTGTTGGGTTGTTCCCCTGTAGTCTCCAGACTGACTGGCTGTCCTGTTGGGTTGTTCCCCTGTAGTCTGTTAGATCCAGACTGACTGGCTGTCCTGTTGGGTTGTTCCCCTGTAGTCTGCCAGACTGACTGGCTGTCCTGTTCTGTTGGGTTGTTCCCCTGTAGTCTCCAGACTGACTGGCTGTCCTGTTGGGTTGTTCCCCTGTAGTCTCCAGACTGACTGGCTGTCCTGTTGGGTTGTTCCCCTGTAGTCTGCAGACTGACTGGCTGTCCTGTTGGGTTGTTCCCCTGTAGTCTCCAGACTGACTGGCTGTCCTGTTGGGTTGTTCCCCTGTAGTCTGTTAGCTCCAGACTGACTGGCTGTCCTGTTGGGTTGTTCCCCTGTAGTCTCCAGACTGACTGGCTGTCCTGTTGGGTTGTTCCCCTGTAGTCTCCAGACTGACTGGCTGTCCTGTTGGGTTGTTCCCCTGTAGTCTGTTAGATCCAGACTGACTGGCTGTCCTGTTGGGTTGTTCCCCTGTAGTCTCCAGACTGACTGGCTGTCCTGTTGGGTTGTTCCCCTGTAGTCTGCAGCTCCAGACTGACTGGCTGTCCTGTTGGGTTGTTCCCCTGTAGTCTCCAGACTGACTGGCTGTCCTGTTGTGTTGGGTTGTTCCCCTGTAGTCTCCAGACTGACTGGCTGTCCTGTTGGGTTGTTCCCCTGTAGTCTCCAGACTGACTGGCTGTCCTGTTGGGTTGTTCCCCTGTAGTCTCCAGACTGACTGGCTGTCCTGTTGGGTTGTTCCCCTGTAGTCTGCTAGCTCCAGACTGACTGGCTGTCCTGTTGGGTTGTTCCCCTGTAGTCTCCAGACTGACTGGCTGTCCTGTTGGGTTGTTCCCCTGTAGTCTCCAGACTGACTGGCTGTCCTGTTGGGTTGTTCCCCTGTAGTCTCCAGACTGACTGGCTGTCCTGTTGGGTTGTTCCCCTGTAGTCTCCAGACTGACTGGCTGTCCTGTTGGGTTGTTCCCCTGTAGTCTCCAGACTGACTGGCTGTCCTGTTGGGTTGTTCCCCTGTAGTCTCCAGACTGACTGGCTGTCCTGTTGGGTTGTTCCCCTGTAGTCTGTTAGCTCCAGACTGACTGGCTGTCCTGTTGGGTTGGGTTGTTCCCCTGTAGTCTGCAGACTGACTGGCTGTCCTGTTGGGTTGTTCCCCTGTAGTCTCCAGACTGACTGGCTGTCCTGTTGGGTTGTTCCCCTGTAGTCTCCAGACTGACTGGCTGTCCTGTTGGGTTGTTCCCCTGTAGTCTCCAGACTGACTGGCTGTCCTGTTGGGTTGTTCCCCTGTAGTCTGTTAGCTCCAGACTGACTGGCTGTCCTGTTGGGTTGTTCCCCTGTAGTCTCCAGACTGACTGGCTGTCCTGTTGGGTTGTTCCCCTGTAGTCTCCAGACTGACTGGCTGTCCTGTTGGGTTGTTCCCCTGTAGTCTCCAGACTGACTGGCTGTCCTGTTGGGTTGTTCCCCTGTAGTCTCCAGACTGACTGGCTGTCCTGTTGGGTTGTTCCCCTGTAGTCTGCAGCTCCAGACTGACTGGCTGTCCTGTTGGGTTGTTCCCCTGTAGTCTCCAGACTGACTGGCTGTCCTGTTGGGTTGTTTGTTCCCCTGTAGTCTCCAGACTGACTGGCTGTCCTGTTGGGTTGTTCCCCTGTAGTCTCCAGACTGACTGGCTGTCCTGTTGGGTTGTTCCCCTGTAGTCTCCAGACTGACTGGCTGTCCTGTTGGGTTGTTCCCCTGTAGTCTGTTAGCTCCAGACTGACTGGCTGTCCTGTTGGGTTGTTCCCCTGTAGTCTGCAGACTGACTGGCTGTCCTGTTGGGTTGTTCCCCTGTAGTCTCCAGACTGACTGGCTGTCCTGTTGGGTTGTTCCCCTGTAGTCTCCAGACTGACTGGCTGTCCTGTTGGGTTGTTCCCCTGTAGTCTCCAGACTGACTGGCTGTCCTGTTGGGTTGTTCCCCTGTAGTCTGTTAGCTCCAGACTGACTGGCTGTCCTGTTGGGTTGTTCCCCTGTAGTCTCCAGACTGACTGGCTGTCCTGTTGGGTTGTTCCCCTGTAGTCTCCAGACTGACTGGCTGTCCTGTTGGGTTGGGTTGTTCCCCTGTAGTCTGTTAGCTCCAGACTGACTGGCTGTCCTGTTGGGTTGTTCCCCTGTAGTCTCCAGACTGACTGGCTTTCCTGTTGGGTTGTTCCCCTGTAGTCTCCAGACTGACTGGCTGTCCTGTTGGGTTGTTCCCCTGTAGTCTCCAGACTGACTGGCTGTCCTGTTGGGTTGTTCCCCTGTAGTCTCCAGACTGACTGGCTGTCCTGTTGGGTTGTTCCCCTGTAGTCTGTTAGCTCCAGACTGACTGGCTGTCCTGTTGGGTTGTTCCCCTGTAGTCTCCAGACTGACTGGCTGTCCTGTTGGGTTGTTCCCCTGTAGTCTGTTAGCTCCAGACTGACTGGCTGTCCTGTTGGGTTGTTCCCCTGTAGTCTCCAGACTGACTGGCTGTCCTGTTGGGTTGTTCCCCTGTAGTCTCCAGACTGACTGGCTGTCCTGTTGGGTTGTTCCCCTGTAGTCTCCAGACTGACTTGGCTGTCCTGTTGGGTTGTTCCCCTGTAGTCTCCAGACTGACTGGCTGTCCTGTTGGGTTGTTCCCCTGTAGTCTCCAGACTGACTGGCTGTCCTGTTGGGTTGTTCCCCTGTAGTCTCCAGACTGACTGGCTGTCCTGTTGGGTTGTTCCCCTGTAGTCTCCAGACTGACTGGCTGTCCTGTTGGGTTGTTCCCCTGTAGTCTGTTAGATCCAGACTGACTGGCTGTCCTGTTGGGTTGTTCCCCTGTAGTCTGCAGACTGACTGGCTGTCCTGTTGGGTTGTTCCCCTGTAGTCTCCAGACTGACTGGCTGTCCTGTTGGGTTGTTCCCCTGTAGTCTGCAGACTGACTGGCTGTCCTGTTGGGTTGTTCCCCTGTAGTCTCCAGACTGACTGGCTGTCCTGTTGGGTTGTTCCCCTGTAGTCTGCAGACTGACTGGCTGTCCTGTTGGGTTGTTCCCCTGTAGTCTCCAGACTGACTGGCTGTCCTGTCCTGTTGGGTTGTTCCCCTGTAGTCTGTTAGCTCCAGACTGACTGGCTGTCCTGTTGGGTTGTTCCCCTGTAGTCTCCAGACTGACTGGCTGTCCTGTTGGGTTGTTCCCCTGTAGTCTCCAGACTGACTGGCTGTCCTGTTGGGTTGTTCCCCTGTAGTCTGTTAGATCCAGACTGACTGGCTGTCCTGTTGGGTTGTTCCCCTGTAGTCTCCAGACTGACTGGCTGTCCTGTTGGGTTGTTCCCCTGTAGTCTGCAGCTCCAGACTGACTGGCTGTCCTGTTGGGTTGTTCCCCTGTAGTCTCCAGACTGACTGGCTGTCCTGTTGGGTTGTTCCCCTGTAGTCTCCAGACTGACTGGCTGTCCTGTTGGGTTGTTCCCCTGTAGTCTCCAGACTGACTGGCTGTCCTGTTGGGTTGTTCCCCTGTAGTCTCCAGACTGACTGGCTGTCCTGTTGGGTTGTTCCCCTGTAGTCTGTTCTGTTAGATCCAGACTGACTGGCTGTCCTGTTGGGTTGTTCCCCTGTAGTCTCCAGACTGACTGGCTGTCCTGTTGGGTTGTTCCCCTGTAGTCTCCAGACTGACTGGCTGTCCTGTTGGGTTGTTCCCCTGTAGTCTGTTAGCTCAGTCTCTCCTCCTCCCACGGTGAGGTGTCCCACTCCACTGCTCTGATGAAGACCCCATTGTATAGCCGGGCGAACACCACGCCACTTTGTGAATCCTAACATCGCTGAGCCGCTCACGTGACTGTCCGACTGAACCCTCTGTCCTGTAGTTGGTTGTCTTGCCAACGTAGCGGGGAGCACTCTAAACGGTGTGGCGCAGACGGGGGGTCACGCTACGAGATTCTTCACCTGGTCGTGAGGATTCTCCACGCCGCCACTCTGTCTCTAAAACCATGATGTGATTAGATTGTTCATTTAGCTACAACGTGCCGTGGCTCAAAGCAGCCTCGGGGAACGTTTTCAGTCAGACATTCTTGCCGTACAGAGTAGAAATATCCAGCCAATACATTTTCATTTGAATAACAGGTGCTGGTGAACTTCAGAGCTCTAAACGATTTAACACTTTGGCTTTGGTTAAAGACAAGTACACAGGGTTAGGGCAAGAGGCTACACATCCATACTGACAGGGTTAGGGCAAGAGGCTACACATCCATACTGACAGGGTTAGGGCAAGAGGCTACACATCCATACTGACAGGGTTAGGGCAAGAGGCTACACATCCATACAGAGGGTTAGGGCAAGAGGCTACACATCCATACTGACAGGGTTAGGGCAAGAGGCTACACATCCATACAGAGGGTTAGGGCAAGAGGCTACACATCCATACAGAGGGTTAGGGCAAGAGGCTACACATCCATACAGAGGGTTAGGGCAAGAGGCTACACATCCATACAGAGGGTTAGGGCAAGAGGCTACACATCCATACTGGTAGTAGGGTAGGACAGAGGGTTAGGGCAAGAGGCTACACATCCATACTGACAGGGTTAGGGCAAAAAACGACATGGGGGTCGGCCACGCGCCCCCAGTAGGCAACGACATGGGGGTCGGCCACGCGCCCCCAGTAGGCATCGACATGGGGGTCGGCCGGCCACGCGCCCCGAGTAGGCAACGACATGGGGGTCGGCAACGCGCCCCCAGTAGGCAACGACATGGGGGTCGGCCACGCGCCCCCAGTAGGCAACGACATGGGGGTCGGCCACGCGCCCCCAGTAGGCAACGACATGGGGGGTCGGCCACGCGCCCCCAGTAGGCATCGACATGGGGGTCGGCCACGCGCCCCCAGTAGGCAACGACATGGGGGTCGGCCACGCGCCCCGAGTAGGCAACGACATGGGGGTCGGCCACGCGCCCCCAGTAGGCAACGACATGGGGGTCGGCCACCCGCCCCCAGTAGGCAACGACATGGGGGTCGGCCACGCGCCCCGCCCCCAGTAGGCAACGACATGGGGGTCGGCCACGCGCCCCGAGTAGGCAACGACATGGGGGTCGGCCACGCGCCCCCAGTAGGCAACGACATGGGGGTCGGCCACGCGCCCCGAGTAGGCAACGACATGGGGGTCGGCCACGCGCCCCCAGTAGGCAACGACATGGGGGGTCGGCCACGCGCCCCCAGTAGGCAACGACATGGGGGTCGGCCACGCTCCCCCAGTAGGCAACGACATGGGGGTCGGCCTCGCGCCCCCAGTAGGCAACGGCATGGGGGTCGGCCACGCGCCCCCAGTAGGCAACGGCATGGGGGTCGGCCACGCGCCCCCAGTAGGCAACGGCATGGGGGTCGGCCACGCGCCCCCAGTAGGCAACGGCATGGGGGTCGGCCTCGCGCCCCCAGTAGGCAACGGCATGGGGGTCGGCCTCGCGCCCCCAGTAGGCAACGGCATGGGGGTCGGCCACGCGCCCCCAGTAGGCAACGGCATGGCATGGGGGTCGGCCACGCGCCCCGAGTAGGCAACGACATGGGGGTCGGCCTCGCGCCCCCAGTAGGCAACGACATGGGGGTCGGCCACGCTCCCCCAGTAGGCAACGACATGGGGGTCGGCCACGCGCCCCCAGTAGGCAACGAAATGGGGGTCGGCCACGCGCCCCGAGTAGGCAACGACATGGGGGTCGGCCACGCGCCCCCAGTAGGCAACGACATGGGGGTCGGCCACGCGCCCCGAGTAGGCAACGACATGGGGGTCGGCCACGCGCCCCGAGTAGGCAACGACATGGGGGTCGGCCACGCGCCCCCAGTAGGCAACGACATGGGGGTCGGCCACGCGCCCCGAGTAGGCAACGACATGGGGGTCGGCCACGCGCCCCCAGTAGGCAACGACATGGGGGTCGGCCACGCGCCCCGAGTAGGCAACGACATGGGGGTCGGCAACGCGCCCCCAGTAGGCAACGACATGGGGGTCGGCCACGCGCCCCGCCCCCAGTAGGCAACGACATGGGGGTCGGCCACGCGCCCCCAGTAGGCAACGACATGGGGGTCGGCCACGCGCCCCCAGTAGGCAACGACATGGGGGTCGGCCACGCGCCCCCAGTAGGCAACGACATGGGGGTCGGCCACGCGCCCCCAGTAGGCAACGACATGGGGGTCGGCCACGCGCCCCCAGTAGGCAACGACATGGGGGTCGGCCACGCGCCCCGAGTAGGCAACGACATGGGGGTCGGCCACGCGCCCCCAGTAGGCAACGACATGGGGGTCGGCCACCCGCCCCCAGTAGGCAACGACATGGGGGTCGGCCACGCGCCCCCAGTAGGCAACGACATGGGGGTCGGCCACGCGCCCCCAGTAGGCAACGACATGGGGGTCGGCCACGCGCCCCGAGTAGGCAACGACATGGGGGTCGGCCACGCGCCCCCAGTAGGCAACGACATGGGGGTCGGCCACGCGCCCCCAGTAGGCAGGCAACGACATGGGGGTCGGCCACGCGCCCCCAGTAGGCAACGACATGGGGGTCGGCCACGCGCCCCGAGTAGGCAACGACATGGGGGTCGGCCACGCGCCCCCAGTAGGCAACGACATGGGGGTCGGCCACGCGCCCCCAGTAGGCAACGGCATGGGGGTCGGCCACGCGCCCCCAGTAGGCAACGGCATGGGGGTCGGCCACGCGCCCCGAGTAGGCAACGACATGGGGGTCGGCCACGCGCCCCCAGTAGGCAACGACATGGGGGTCGGCCACGCGCCCCCAGTAGGCAACGGCATGGGGGTCGGCCACGCGCCCCCAGTAGGCAACGGCATGGGGGTCGGCCACGCGCCCCCAGTAGGCAACGGCATGGGGGTCGGCCACGCGCCCCCAGTAGGCAACGGCATGGGGGTCGGCCACGCGCCCCCAGTAGGCAACGGCATGGGGGTCGGCCACGCGCCCCCAGTAGGCAACGGCATGCATGGGGGTCGGCCACGCGCCCCCAGTAGGCAACGACATGGGGGTCGGCCACGCGCCCCGAGCAGGCAACGACATGGGGGTCGGCCACGCGCCCCCAGTAGGCAACGACATGGGGGTCGGCCACGCGCCCCCAGTAGGCAACGACATGGGGGTCGGCCACGCTCCCCCAGTAGGCAACGACATGGGGGTCGGCCTCGCGCCCCCAGTAGGCAACGGCATGGGGGTCGGCCTCGCGCCCCCAGTAGGCAACGACATGGGGGTCGGCCTCGCGCCCCCAGTAGGCAACGACATGGGGGTCGGCCACGCGCCCCCAGTAGGCAACGACATGGGGGTCGGCCACGCGCCCCGAGTAGGCAACGACATGGGGGTCGGCCTCGCGCCCCCAGTAGGCAACGGCATGGGGGTCGGCCTCGCGCCCCCAGTAGGCAACGGCATGGGGGTCGGCCACGCGCCCCCAGTAGGCAACGACATGGGGGTCGGGTCGGCCACGCGCCCCCAGTAGGCAACGGCATGGGGGTCGGCCTCGCGCCCCGAGTAGGCAACGACATGGGGGTCGGCCACGCGCCCCCAGTAGGCAACGACATGGTGGTCGGCCACGCGCCCCCAGTAGGCAACGACATGGGGGTCGGCCTCGCGCCCCCAGTAGGCAACGACATGGGGGTCGGCCTCGCGCCCCCAGTAGGCAACGACATGCGGGTCGGCCTCGCGCCCCGAGTAGGCAACGACATGGGGGTCGGCCACGCGCCCCCAGTAGGCAACGACATGGGGGTCGGCCACGCGCCCCCAGTAGGCAACGACATGGGGGTCGGCCACGCGCCCCCAGTAGGCAACGACATGGGGGTCGGCCACGCGCCCCCAGTAGGCAACGACATGGGGGTCGGCCACGCGCCCCCAGTAGGCAACGACATGGGGGTCGGCCTCGCGCCCCCAGTAGGCAACGACATGGGGGTCGGCCGGCCTCGCGCCCCCAGTAGGCAACGACATGGGGGTCGGCCTCGCGCCCCCAGTAGGCAACGACATGGGGGTCGGCCACGCGCCCCGAGTAGGCAACGACATGGGGGTCGGCCACGCGCCCCCAGTAGGCAACGACATGGGGGTCGGCCACGCGCCCCCAGTAGGCAACGACATGGGGGTCGGCCACGCGCCCCCAGTAGGCAACGACATGGGGGTCGGCCACGCGCCCCCAGTAGGCAACGACATGGGGGTCGGCCACGCGCCCCCAGTAGGCAACGACATGGGGGTCGGCCACGCGCCCCCAGTAGGCAACGACATGGGGGTCGGCCACGCGCCCCCAGTAGGCAACGACATGGGGGTCGGCCACGCGCCCCCCAGTAGGCAACGACATGGGGGTCGGCCTCGCGCCCCCAGTAGGCAACGACATGGGGGTCGGCCTCGCGCCCCCAGTAGGCAACGACATGGGGGTCGGCCTCGCGCCCCCAGTAGGCAACGACATGGGGGTCGGCCACGCGCCCCGAGTAGGCAACGACATGGGGGTCGGCCACGCGCCCCCAGTAGGCAACGACATGGGGGTCGGCCACGCGCCCCCAGTAGGCAACGACATGGGGGTCGGCCACGCGCCCCCAGTAGGCAACGACATGGGGGTCGGCCACGCGCCCCCAGTAGGCAACGACATGGGGGTCGGCCACGCGCCCCCAGTAGGCAACGACATGGGGGTCGGCCACGCGCCCCCAGTAGGCAACGACATGGGGGTCGGCCACGCGCCCCCAGTAGGCAACGACATGGGGGTCGGCCACGCGCCCCCAGTAGGCAACGACATGGGGGTCGGCCACGCGCCCCCAGTAGGCAACGACATGGGGGGCGGCCACGCGCCCCCAGTAGGCAACGACATGGGGGTCGGCCACGCGCCCCCAGTAGGCAACGACATGGGGGTCGGCCACGCGCCCCCAGTAGGCAACGACATGGGGGTCGGCAACGCGCCCCCAGTAGGCAACGACATGGGGGTCGGCCACGCGCCCGAGTAGTTAACGACATGGGGGTCGGCCACGTGCCCCCAGTAGGCAACGACATGGGGGTCGGCCACGCGCCCCCAGTAGGCAACGACATGGGGGTCGGCCACGCGCCCCCAGTAGGCAACGACATGGGGGTCGGCAACGCGCCCCCAGTAGGCAACGACATGGGGGTCGGCCACGCGCCCGAGTAGGCAACGACATGGGGGTCGGCCACGCGCCCCCAGTAGGCAACGACATGGGGGTCGGCCACGCGCCCCCAGTTGGCAACGACATGGGGGTCGGCCACGCGCCCCCAGTAGGCAACGACATGGGGGTCGGCCACGCGCCCCCAGTAGGCAACGACATGGGGGTCGGCCACGCGCCCCCAGTAGGCAACGACATGGGGGTCGGCCACGCGCCCCCAGTAGGCAACGGCATGGGGGTCGGCCACGCGCCCCCAGTAGGCAACGACATGGGGGTCGGCCACGCGCCCCGAGTAGGCAACGGCATGGGGGTCGGCCACGCGCCCCCAGTAGGCAACGACATGGGGGTCGGCCACGCTCCCCCAGTAGGCAACGACATGGGGGTCGGCAACGCGCCCCGAGTAGGCAACGACATGGGGGTCGGCCACGCGCCCCGAGTAGGCAACGACATGGGGGTCGGCCACGCGCCCCCAGTAGGCAACGACATGGGGGTCGGCCACGCGCCCCCAGTAGGCAACGACATGGGGGTCGGCTACATCTGGCTTACCTCTAACTGTGTCGGTCTTGTCTCTGATCAACTGATCAATCACACTGAATCACTAACTAATCACTAACTATTATTGATAACTGATCAGGTTCTCTGACTGGCCTGTTCTGACTGACTGACTGGCTGACTGACTGGGCTGTTCTGGCTGACTGACTGGGCTGTTCTGGCTGACTGACTGGGCTGTTCTGGCTGACTAACTGGGCTGTTCTGGCTGACTGACTGGGCTGTTCTGGCTGACTGACTGGGCTGTTCTGGCTGACTGACTGGGCTGTTCTGGCTGACTGACTGGGCTGTTCTGGCTGACTAACTGGGCTGTTCTGACTAGCTGACTGGGCTGTTCTGGCTGACTGACTGGGCTGTTCTGGCTGACTGACTGGGCTGTTCTGGCTGACTGACTGGGCTGTTCTGGCTGACTGGGCTGTTCTGGCTGACTGACTGGGCTGTTCTGGCTGACTGACTGGGCTGTTCTGGCTGACTGACTGGGCTGTTCTGGCTGACTGACTGGGCTGTTCTGGCTGACTGACTGGGCTGTTCTGGCTGACTGACTGGGCTGTTCTGGCTGACTGACTGGCTGGCTGACTGTGTACTGGCTGACTTGCTGGCTGACTGACTGTGTACTGGCTGGCTGACTGTGTACTGGCTGACTGACTGTGTACTGGCTGACTTGCTGACTGTGTACTGGCTGACTTGATGGCTGACTGACTGTGTACTGGCTGGCTGACTGTGTACTGGCTGACTTGCTGACTGTGTACTGGCTGACTTGCTGACTGACTGTGTACTGGCTGGCTGACTGTGTACTGGCTGACTGACTGTGTACTGGCTGACTGTGTACTGGCTGACTGACTGTGTACTGGCTGACTGTGTACTGGCTGACTTGCTGGCTGACTGACTGTGTACTGGCTGACTGACTGTGTACTGGCTGACTGACTGTGTACTGGCTGACTTGCTGACTGTGTACTGGCTGACTTGCTGGCTGACTGACTGTGTACTGGCTGACTTGCTGGCTGACTGACTGTGTACTGGCTGACTTGCTGGCTGACTGATTGTCTATTGGATGGCTCAGACCTTCAGCCTACCGGTCTCTTCAAATCAACTGCTATTTGCATGTAGAAATGTCATGGGATGGATTGGTTTAATTGGTGTTCTGCTGTAGAAATGTCCTGGGATGGATTGGTTTAATTGGTGTTCTACTGTGGAAATGTCCTGGGATGGATTGGTTTAATTGGTGTTCTGCTGTGGAAATGTCCTGGGATGGATTGGTTTAATTGGTGTTCTGCTGTGGAAATGTCCTGGGATGGATTGGTTTAATTGGTGTTCTGCTGTGGAAATGTCCTGGGATGGATTGGTTTAATTGGTGTTCTGCTGTAGAAATGTCATGGGATGGATTGGTTTAATTGGTGTTCTGCTGTGGAAATGTCCTGGGATGGATTGGTTTAATTGGTGTTCTGCTCCAGTGGTCAGTCCACCTCTGACCCTTGACCTCTCTGTGACCCCAGATGACAGGTCGGAGGTGGACGGCTCTGTGGTTTCCATGGTTTCAGCTACGTCCTCCACCAGCAGACTCCTTCCTCCTAAAGAACGTCTGAGAGAGAAGAGTTTCCTGTACTGCCAACGCCTCATAGAACAGAGTGACCGCAGTATGTTCCCTACACCCTAACCCCTACACTACTGCCTCATAGAACAGAGTGACCACAGTAACTAACCCTACACCCTAACCCCTACACTACTGCCTCATAGAACAGAGTGACCGCAGTATGTTCCCTACACCCTAACCCCTACACTACTGCCTCATAGAACAGAGTGACGCAGTATGTTCCCTACACCCTAACCCCTACACTACTGCCTCATAGAACAGAGTGACCGCAGTATGTTCCCTACACCCTAACCCCTACACTACTGCCTCATAGAACAGAGTGACCACAGTAACTAACCCTACACCCTAACCCCTACACTACTGCCTCATAGAACAAAGTGACCGCAGTATGTTCCCTACACCCTAACCCCTACACTACTGCCTCATAGAACAGAGTGACCGCAGTATGTTCCCTACACCCTAACCCCTACACTACTGCCTCATAGAACAGAGTGACCGCAGTATGTTCCCTACACCCTAACCCCTACACTACTGCCTCATAGAACAGAGTGACCACAGTAACTAACCCTACACCCTAACCCCTACACTACTGCCTCATAGAACAGAGTGACCACAGTATGTTCCCTACACCCTAACCCCTACACTACTGCCTCATAGAACAGAGTGACCGCAGTATGTTCCCTACACCCTAACCCCTACACTACTGCCTCATAGAACAGAGTGACCACAGTATGTTCCCTACACCCTAACCCCTACACTACTGCCTCATAGAACAGAGTGACCACAGTATGTCCCCTACACCCTAACCCCTACACTACTGCCTCATAGAACAGAGTGACCACAGTATGTACCCTACACCCTAACCCCTACACTACTGCCTCATAGAACAGAGTGACCACAGTATGTTCCCTACACCCTAACCCCTACACTACTGCCTCATAGAACAGAGTGACCACAGTAACTAACCCTACACCCTAACCCCTACACTACTGCCTCATAGAACAGAGTGACCACAGTAACTAACCCTACACCCTAACCCCTACACTACTGCCTCATAGAACAGAGTGACCACAGTAACTAACCCTACACCCTAACCCCTACACTACTGCCTCATAGAACAAAGTGACCACAGTATGTACCCTACACCCTAACCCCTACACTACTGCCTCATAGAACAGAGTGACCACAGTATGTACCCTACACCCTAACCCCTACACTACTGCCTCATAGAACAGAGTGACCACAGTATGTACCCTACACCCTAACCCCTACACTACTGCCTCATAGAACAGAGTGACCACAGTATGTACCCTACACCCTAACCCCTACACTACTGCCTCATAGAACAGAGTGACCACAGTATGTTCCCTACACCCTAACCCCTACACTACTGCCTCATAGAACAGAGTGACCACAGTAACTAACCCTACACCCTAACCCCTACACTACTGCCTCATAGAACAGAGTGACCACAGTAACTAACCCTACACCCTAACCCCTACACTACTGCCTCATAGAACAGAGTGACCACAGTAACTAACCCTACACCCTAACCCCTACACTACTGCCTCATAGAACAGAGTGACCACAGTATGTTCCCTACACCCTAACCCCTACACTACTGCCTCATAGAACAGAGTGACCACAGTAACTAACCCTACACCCTAACCCCTACACTACTGCCTCATAGAACAGAGTGACCACAGTATGTACCCTACACCCTAACCCCTACACTACTGCCTCATAGAACAGAGTGACCACAGTAACTAACCCTACACCCTAACCCCTACACTACTGCCTCATAGAACAGAGTGACCACAGTATGTTCCCTACACCCTAACCCCTACACTACTGCCTCATAGAACAGAGTGACCACAGTAACTAACCCTACACCCTAACCCCTTCACTACTGCCTCATAGAACAGAGTGACCACAGTATGTACCCTACACCCTAACCCCTACACTACTGCCTCATAGAACAGAGTGATCACAGTATGTTCCCTACACCCTAACCCCTACACTACTGCCTCATAGAACAAAGTGACCACAGTATGTACCCTACACCCTAACCCCTACACTACTGCCTCATAGAACAGAGTGACCACAGTATGTACCCTACACCCTAACCCCTACACTACTGCCTCATAGAACAGAGTGACCACAGTATGTTCCCTACACCCTAACCCCTACACTACTAAATAACTAACCCTAACCCATGGACCTGAAATAACTAACCCTAACCCATGGACCTGAAATAACTAACCCTAACCCATGGACCTGAAATAACTAACCCTAACCCATGGAGCTGAAATAACTAACCCTAACCCATGGACCTGAAATAACTAACCCTAACCCATGGAGCTGAAATAACTAACCCTAACCCGTGGACCTGAAATAACTAACCCTAACCCGTGGACCTGAAATAACTGACCCTAACCCGTGGAGCTGAAATAACTAACCCTAACCCGTGGAGCTGAAATAACTAACCCTAACCCGTGGACCTGAAATAACTAACCCTAACCCGTGGAGCTGAAATAACTAACCCTAACCCGTGGACCTGAAATAACTAACCCTAACCCGTGGAGCTGAAATAACTAACCCTAACCCGTGGAGCTGAAATAACTAACCCTAACCCGTGGACCTGAAATAACTAACCCTAACCCGTGGAGCTGAAATAACTAACCCTAACCCGTGGAGCTGAAATAACTAACCCTAACCCGTGGACCTGAAATAACTAACCCTAACCCGTGGAGCTGAAATAACTAACCCTAACCCGTGGACCTGAAATAACTAACCCTAACCCGTGGACCTGAAATAACTAACCCTAACCCGTGGACCTGAAATAACTAACCCTAACCCGTGGACCTGAAATAACTAACCCTAACACGTGGACCTGAAATAACTAACCCTAACCCGTGGACCTGAAATAACTAACCCTAACCCGTGGACCTGAAATAACTAACCCTAACCCGTGGACCTGAAATAACTAACCCTAACCCGTGGACCTGAAATAACTAACCCTAACCCGTGGACCTGAAATAACTAACCCTAACCCGTGGAGCTGAAATAACTAACCCTAACCCGTGGAGCTGAAATAACTAACCCTAACCCGTGGAGCTGAAATAACTAACCCTAACCCGTGGAGCTGAAATAACTAACCCTAACCCGTGGAGCTGAAATAACTAACCCTAACCCGTGGAGCTGAAATAACTAACCCTAACCCGTGGAGCTGAAATAACTAACCCTAACCCGTGGAGCTGAAATAACTAACCCTAACCCGTGGACCTGAAATAACTAACCCTAACCCGTGGACCTGAAATAACTAACCCTAACCCGTGGACCTGAAATAACTAACCCTAACCCGTGGACCTGAAATAACTAACCCTAACCCGTGGACCTGAAATAACTAACCCTAACCCGTGGACCTGAAATAACTAACCCTAACCCGTGGACCTGAAATAACTAACCCTAACCCGTGGACCTGAAATAACTAACCCTAACCCGTGGACCTGAAATAACTAACCCTAACCCGTGGACCTGAAATAACTAACCCTAACCCGTGGACCTGAAATAACTAACCCTAACCCGTGGACCTGAAATAACTAACCCTAACCCATGGACCTGAAATAACTAACCCTAACCCATGGACATGAAATAACTAACCCTAACCCATGGACCTGAAATAACTAACCCTAACCCATGGACCTGAAATAACTAACCCTAACACATGGACCTGAAATAAATAACCCTAACCCATGGACCTGAAATAACTAACCCTAACCCGTGGACCTGAAATAACTAACCCTAACCCATGGAGCTGAAATAACTAACCCTAACCCGTGGACCTGAAATAACTAACCCTAACCCGTGGACCTGAAATAACTAACCCTAACCCGTGGACCTGAAATAACTAACCCTAACCCGTAGACCTGAAATAACTAACCCTAACCCGTGGACCTGAAATAACTAACCCTAACCCGTGGACCTGAAATAACTAACCCTAACCCGTGGACCTGAAATAACTAACCCTAACCCGTGGACCTGAAATAACTAACCCTAACCCGTGGAGCTGAAATAACTAACCCTAACCCGTGGACCTGAAATAACTAACCCTAACCCGTGGAGCTGAAATAACTAACCCTAACCCGTGGACCTGAAATAACTAACCCTAACCCGTGGAGCTGAAATAACTAACCCTAACCCGTGGACCTGAAATAACTAACCCTAACCCGTGGAGCTGAAATAACTAACCCTAACCCGTGGACCTGAAATAACTAACCCTAACCCGTGGACCTGAAATAACTAACCCTAACCCGTGGACCTGAAATAACTAACCCTAACCCGTGGAGCTGAAATAACTAACCCTAACCCGTGGACCTGAAATAACTAACCCTAACCCGTGGAGCTGAAATAACTAACCCTAACCCGTGGACCTGAAATAACTAACCCTAACCCGTGGAGCTGAAATAACTAACCCTAACCCGTGGAGCTGAAATAACTAACCCTAACCCGTGGAGCTGAAATAACTAACCCTAACCCGTGGAGCTGAAATAACTAACCCTAACCCGTGGAGCTGAAATAACTAACCCTAACCCGTGGACCTGAAATAACTAACCCTAACCCGTGGACCTGAAATAACTAACCCTAACCCGTGGACCTGAAATAACTAACCCTAACCCGTGGACCTGAAATAACTAACCCTAACCCGTGGACCTGAAATAACTAACCCTAACCCGTGGACCTGAAATAACTAACCCTAACCCGTGGACCTGAAATAACTAACCCTAACCCGTGGACCTGAAATAACTAACCCTAACCCGTGGACCTGAAATAACTAACCCTAACCCGTGGACCTGAAATAACTAACCCTAACCCGTGGACCTGAAATAACTAACCCTAACCCGTGGACCTGAAATAACTAACCCTAACCCGTGGACCTGAAATAACTAACCCTAACCCGTGGACCTGAAATAACTAACCCTAACCCGTGGACCTGAAATAACTAACCCTAACCCGTGGACCTGAAATAACTAACCCTAACCCGTGGACCTGAAATAACTAACCCTAACCCGTGGACCTGAAATAACTAACCCTAACCCGTGGAGCTGAAATAACTAACCCTAACCCGTGGAGCTGAAATAACTAACCCTAACCCGTGGAGCTGAAATAACTAACCCTAACCCGTGGAGCTGAAATAACTAACCCTAACCCGTGGAGCTGAAATAACTAACCCTAACCCGTGGAGCTGAAATAACTAACCCTAACCCGTGGAGCTGAAATAACTAACCCTAACCCGTGGAGCTGAAATAACTAACCCTAACCCGTGGAGCTGAAATAACTAACCCTAACCCGTGGAGCTGAAATAACTAACCCTAACCCGTGGAGCTGAAATAACTAACCCTAACCCGTGGACCTGAAATAACTAACCCTAACCCGTGGACCTGAAATAACTAACCCTAACCCGTGGACCTGAAATAACTAACCCTAACCCGTGGACCTGAAATAACTAACCCTAACCCGTGGACCTGAAATAACTAACCCTAACCCGTGGACCTGAAATAACTAACCCTAACCCGTGGACCTGAAATAACTAACCCTAACCCGTGGACCTGAAATAACTAACCCTAACCCGTGGACCTGAAATAACTAACCCTAACCCGTGGACCTGAAATAACTAACCCTAACCCGTGGACCTGAAATAACTAACCCTAACCCGTGGACCTGAAATAACTAACCCTAACCCGTGGACCTGAAATAACTAACCCTAACCCGTGGACCTGAAATAACTAACCCTAACCCGTGGACCTGAAATAACTAACCCTAACCCGTGGACCTGAAATAACTAACCCTAACCCGTGGACCTGAAATAACTAACCCTAACCCGTGGACCTGAAATAACTAACCCTAACCCGTGGACCTGAAATAACTAACCCTAACCCGTGGACCTGAAATAACTAACCCTAACCCGTGGACCTGAAATAACTAACCCTAACCCGTGGACCTGAAATAACTAACCCTAACCCGTGGACCTGAAATAACTAACCCTAACCCGTGGACCTGAAATAACTAACCCTAACCCGTGGACCTGAAATAACTAACCCTAACCCGTGGACCTGAAATAACTAACCCTAACCCGTGGACCTGAAATAACTAACCCTAACCCATGGAGCTGAAATAACTAACCCTAACCCATGGAGCTGAAATAACTAACCCTAACCCATGGAGCTGAAATAACTAACCCTAACCCATGGACCTGAAATAACTAACCCTAACCCATGGACCTGAAATAACTAACCCTAACCCATGGACCTGAAATAACTAACCCTAACCCATGGACCTGAAATAACTAACCCTAACCCATGGACCTGAAATAACTAACCCTAACCCATGGACCTGAAATAACTAACCCTAACCCATGGAGCTGAAATAACTAACCCTAACCCATGGACCTGAAATAACTAACCCTAACCCATGGACCTGAAATAACTAACCCTAACCCATGGACCTGAAATAACTAACCCTAACCCATGGAGCTGAAATAACTAACCCTAACCCATGGACCTGAAATAACTAACCCTAACCCATGGAGCTGAAATAACTAACCCTAACCCATGGAGCTGAAATAACTAACCCTAACCCATGGACCTGAAATAACTAACCCTAACCCATGGAGCTGAAATAACTAACCCTAACCCATGGAGCTGAAATAACTAACCCTAACCCATGGAGCTGAAATAACTAACCCTAACCCATGGAGCTGAAATAACTAACCCTAACCCATGGAGCTGAAATAACTAACCCTAACCCGTGGAGCTGAAATAACTAACCCTAACCCGTGGAGCTGAAATAACTAACCCTAACCCGTGGAGCTGAAATAACTAACCCTAACCCGTGGAGCTGAAATAACTAACCCTAACCCGTGGAGCTGAAATAACTAACCCTAACCCGTGGAGCTGAAATAACTAACCCTAACCCGTGGACCTGAAATAACTAACCCTAACCCGTGGACCTGAAATAACTAACCCTAACCCGTGGAGCTGAAATAACTAACCCTAACCCGTGGAGCTGAAATAACTAACCCTAACCCGTGGAGCTGAAATAACTAACCCTAACCCGTGGAGCTGAAATAACTAACCCTAACCCGTGGAGCTGAAATAACTAACCCTAACCCGTGGAGCTGAAATAACTAACCCTAACCCGTGGAGCTGAAATAACTAACCCTAACCCGTGGAGCTGAAATAACTAACCCTAACCCGTGGAGCTGAAATAACTAACCCTAACCCGTGGAGCTGAAATAACTAACCCTAACCCGTGGAGCTGAAATAACTAACCCTAACCCGTGGAGCTGAAATAACTAACCCTAACCCGTGGAGCTGAAATAACTAACCCTAACCCGTGGAGCTGAAATAACTAACCCTAACCCGTGGAGCTGAAATAACTAACCCTAACCCGTGGAGCTGAAATAACTAACCCTAACCCGTGGAGCTGAAATAACTAACCCTAACCCGTGGACCTGAAATAACTAACCCTAACCCGTGGACCTGAAATAACTAACCCTAACCCCCAGACCTGAAATAACTAACCCTAACCCGTGGACCTGAAATAACTAACCCTAACCCGTGGACCTGAAATAACTAACCCTAACCCGTGGACCTGAAATAACTAACCCTAACCCGTGGACCTGAAATAACTAACCCTAACCCGTGGACCTGAAATAACTAACCCTAACCCGTGGACCTGAAATAACTAACCCTAACCCGTGGACCTGAAATAACTAACCCTAACCCATGGACCTGAAATAACTAACCCTAACCCATGGACCTGAAATAACTAACCCTAACCCATGGACCTGAAATAACTAACCCTAACCCATGGACCTGAAATAACTAACCCTAACCCGTGGACCTGAAATAACTAACCCTAACCCGTGGACCTGAAATAACTAACCCTAACCCGTAGACCTGAAATAACTAACCCTAACCCGTGGAGCTGAAATAACTAACCCTAACCCGTGGAGCTGAAATAACTGAACTATTATTGGCCCGCAGATTGACTTTGACTAAATGATTTTAGTTCCAAATCGCTCCCCAGAATGTTTAGCCTCCCTCTGTTGAATGTGTAAATCCCAAAGGGTCCCTGTGTGTCGTAACGGCTGTTTCCTTCTGTCTCAGAGGTACTGAAGAGGACCGACACGGATCTACAGAAAGCAGTGAGCCACCGACTATCACCTACAATCACACACACACACCATACAGTTAGCAGGACTGCTGAAATAACCCTGTCCTCTCTGTGGTACTGCTGAAATAACCCTGTCCTCTGCAGTACTGCTGAAATAACCCTGTCCTCTCTGTGGTACTGCTGAAATAACCCTGTCCTCTGGAGTACTGCTGAAATAACCCTGTCCTCTCTGTGGTACTGCTGAAATAACCCTGTCCTCTCTGTGGTACTGCTGAAATAACCCTGTCCTCTGGAGTACTGCTGAAATAACCCTGTCCTCTCTGTAGTACTGCTGAAATAACCCTGTCCTCTGCAGTACTGCTGAAATAACCTTGTCCTCTGGAGTACTGCTGAAATAACCCTGTCCTCTGCAGTACTGCTGAAATAACCCTGTCCTCTGGAGTACTGCTGAAGTAACCCTGTCCTCTGTGTTATATCCAGTTTGTTCTACTGCTGAAATAACCCTGTGCTCTGTGTTATATCCAGTTTGTTCTACTGCTGAAATAACCCTGTCCTCTGTGTTATATCCAGTTTGTTCTACTGCTGAAGTAACCCTGTCCTCTGTGTTATATCCAGTTTGTTATACTGCTGAAGTAACCCTGTCCTCTGTGTTATATCCAGTTTGTTATACTGCTGAAGTAACCCTGTCCTCTGTGTTATATCCAGTTTGTTCTACTGCTGAAGTAACCCTGTCCTCTGTGTTATATCCAGTTTGTTCTACTGCTGAAATAACCCTGTCCTCTCTGGAGTACTGCTGAAATAACCCTGTCCTCTGTGTTATATCCAGTTTGTTCTACTGCTGAAGTAACCCTGTCCTCTGTGTTATATCCAGTTTGTTCTACTGCTGAAGTAACCCTGTCCTCTGTGTTATATCCAGTTTGTTCTACTGCTGAAGTAACCCTGTCCTCTGTGTTATATCCAGTTTGTTCTACTGCTGAAGTAACCCTGTCCTCTGTGTTATATCCAGTTTGTTCTACTGCTGAAGTAACCCTGTCCTCTGTGTTATATCCAGTTTGTTCTACTGCTGAAGTAACCCTGTCCTCTGTGTTATATCCAGTTTGTTCTACTGCTGAAGTAACCCTGTCCTCTGTGTTATATCCAGTTTGTTCTACTGCTGAAATAACCCTGTCCTCTGTGTTATATCCAGTTTGTTCTACTGCTGAAGTAACCCTGTCCTCTGTGTGTCAGTGCCTGGTGGAGGCCCTGTGTATCCTGGACAGGGTGTGTGTGGAGGATGCAGGGTTTGTGTATCGGGCGTTCCCCTGTGTTAAGTCACTGTTCGGCCGTCTGAGCTCTGACCTGTCCTACAGCAGAGTCCTCCTGCCCATCGCTCAGTTCTACCTTAACCACGGTGAGGAGGGGGGGGTACTTACTGGGTGGGTGGGTGTACTTACTGGGTGGGTGGGTGTACTTACTGGGTGGGTGGGTGTACTTACTGGGTGGGTGGGTGTACTTACTGGGTGGGTGGGTGTACTTACTGGGTGGGTGGGTGGGTGTACTTACTGGGTGGGTGGGTGTGTACTTACTGGGTGGGTGGGTGTGTACTTACTGGGTGGGTGGGTGTGTACTTACTGGGTGGGTGGGTGTGTACTTACTGGGTGGGTGGGTGTACTTACTGGGTGGGTGGGTGTACTTACTGGGTGGGTGGGTGTACTTACTGGGTGGGTGGGTGTGTACTACTGGGTGGGTGGGTGTGTACTTACTGGGTGGGTGGGTGTGTACTTACTGGGTGGGTGGGTGTACTTACTGGGTGGGTGGGTGTGTACTTACTGGGTGGGTGGGTGTGTACTTACTGGGTGGGTGGGTGTACTTACTGGGTGGGTGGGTGTGTACTTACTGGGTGGGTGGGTGTACTTACTGGGTGGGTGGGTGTACTTACTGGGTGGGTGGGTGTGTACTTACTGGGTGGGTGGGTGTACTTACTGGGTGGGTGGGTGTACTTACTGTGTGTGTGTACTTACTGTGTGTGTGTACTTACTGTGTGTGTGTGTACTTACTGTGTGTGTGTGTGTGTGTGTGTGTGTGTGTGTGTGTGTGTGTGTGTGTGTGTGTACTTACTGTGTGTGTGTGTGTGTGTGTGTGTAGGGGAGACGGCAGCGGTGGCCAGTGAGTGTGTGTGGAGGTGTGTGTTTGGTGTTCTCCCAGCAGAATGTTTCAACGACCCCTATCTGGCCCACGAGACGCTGTCCTTCATCAGAGCCAATCAGCTGCAGCTCCACACCTCCGTACCACTGTACACCCACTACTTCCCTAACCTGCTCAAGGTAACACACAGCCCAGTATAACACTCTGGACCCACTACTTCCCTAACCTGCTCAAGGTAACACACAGCCCAGTATAACACTCTGGACCGACTACTTCCCTAACCTGCTCAAGGTAACACACAGCCCAGTATAACACTCTGGACCCACTACTTCCCTAACCTGCTCAAGGTAACACACAGCCCAGTATAACACTCTGGACCCACTACTTCCCCTAACCTGCTCAAGGTAACACACAGCCCAGTATAACACTCTGGACCCACTACTTCCCTAACCTGCTCAAGGTAACACACAGCCCAGTATAACACTCTGGACCCACTACTTCCCCTAACCTGCTCAAGGTAACACACAGCCCAGTATAACACTCTGGACCCACTACTTCCCCTAACCTGCTCAAGGTAACACACAGCCCAGTATAACACTCTGGACCCACTACTTCCCCTAACCTGCTCAAGGTAACACACAGCCCAGTATAACACTCTGGACCCACTACTTCCCTAACCTGCTCTGGTGGCTGACTAAATACTTTTTTCCCCCACTGTAGTTCCTAGTGTGGGACAGTCCTAGCCTGGTATCTGACTATATGTATGTGTTGTAGTTCCTAGTGTGGGACAGTCCTAGCCTGGTATCTGACTATATGTATGTGTTGTAGTTCCTTGTGTGGGACAGTCCTAGCCTGGTATCTGACTATATGTATGTGTTGTAGTTCTTAGCGTGGGACAGTCCTAGCCTGGTATCTGACTATATGTATGTGTTGTAGTTCCTAGTGTGGGACAGTCCTAGCCTGGTATCTGACTATATGTATGTGTTGTAGTTCCTAGTGTGGGACAGTCCTAGCCTGGTATCTGACTATATGTATGTGTTGTAGTTCCTAGTGTGGGACAGTCCTAGCCTGGTATCTGACTATATGTATGTGTTGTAGTTCCTTGCGTGGGACAGTCCTAGCCTGGTATCTGACTATATGTATGTGTTGTAGTTCCTAGCGTGGGACAGTCCTAGCCTGGTATCTGACTATATGTATGTGTTGTAGTTCCTAGTGTGGGACAGTCCTAGCCTGGTATCTGACTATATGTATGTGTTGTAGTTCCTAGCGTGGGACAGTCCTAGCCTGGTATCTGACTATATGTATGTGTTGTAGTTCCTAGCGTGGGACAGTCCTAGCCTGGTATCTGACTATATGTATGTGTTGTAGTTCCTAGCGTGGGACAGTCCTAGCCTGGTATCTGACTATATGTATGTGTTGTAGTTCCTAGTGTGGGTCAGTCCTAGCCTGGTATCTGACTATGTGGATGTGTTGTAGTTCCTAGCTTGGGACAGTCCTAGCCTGGTATCTGACTATATGTATGTGTTGTAGTTCCTAGCGTGGGACAGTCCTAGCCTGGTATCTGACTATATGTATGTGTTGTAGTTCCTAGCGTGGGAAAGTCCTAGCCTGGTATCTGACTATGTGGATGTGTTGTAGTTCCTAGCTTGGGACAGTCCTAGCCTGGTATCTGACTATATGTATGTGTTGTAGTTCCTAGCGTGGGACAGTCCTAGCCTGGTATCTGACTATATGTATGTGTTGTAGTTCCTAGCGTGGGACAGTCCTAGCCTGGTATCTGACTATATGTATGTGTTGTAGTTCCTAGCGTGGGACAGTCCTAGCCTGGTATCTGACTATGTGGATGTGTTGTAGTTCCTAGCGTGGTACAGTCCTAGCCTGGTATCTGACTATATGTATGTGTTGTAGTTCCTAGCGTGGGACAGTCCTAGCCTGGTATCTGACTATGTGGATGTGTTGTAGTTCCTAGCTTGGGACAGTCCTAGCCTGGTATCTGACTATATGTATGTGTTGTAGTTCCTAGCGTGGGACAGTCCTAGCCTGGTATCTGACTATATGTATGTGTTGTAGTTCCTAGCGTGGGACAGTCCTAGCCTGGTATCTGACTATATGTATGTGTTGTAGTTCCTAGCGTGGGACAGTCCTAGCCTGGTATCTGACTATGTGGATGTGTTGTAGTTCCTAGCGTGGTACAGTCCTAGCCTGGTATCTGACTATATGTATGTGTTGTAGTTCCTAGCGTGGGACAGTCCTAGCCTGGTATCTGACTATGTGGATGTGTTGTAGTTCCTAGCGTGGGACAGTCCTAGCCTGGTATCTGACTATATGTATGTGTTGTAGTTCCTAGTGTGGGACAGTCCTAGCCTGGTATCTGACTATATGTATGTGTTGTAGTTCCTAGCGTGGGACAGTCCTAGCCTGGTATCTGACTATATGTATGTGTTGTAGTTCCTAGCGTGGGACAGTCCTAGCCTGGTATCTGACTATATGTATGTGTTGTAGTTCCTAGTGTGGGACAGTCCTAGCCTGGTATCTGACTATATGTATGTGTTGTAGTTCCTAGGGTGGGACAGTCCTAGCCTGGTATCTGACTATATGTATGTGTTGTAGTTCCTAGTGTGGGACAGTCCTAGCCTGGTATCTGACTATATGTATGTGTTGTAGTTCCTAGTGTGGGACAGTCCTAGCCTGGTATCTGACTATATGTATGTGTTGTAGTTCTTAGCGTGGGACAGTCCTAGCCTGGTATCTGACTATATGTATGTGTTGTAGTTCCTAGTGTGGGACAGTCCTAGCCTGGTATCTGACTATATGTATGTGTTGTAGTTCCTAGCGTGGGACAGTCCTAGCCTGGTATCTGACTATATGTATGTGTTGTAGTTCCTAGTGTGGGACAGTCCTAGCCTGGTATCTGACTATATTTATGTGTTGTAGTTCCTAGCGTGGGACAGTCCTAGCCTGGTATCTGACTATATGTATGTGTTGTAGTTCCTAGTGTGGGACAGTCCTAGCCTGGTATCTGACTATATGTATGTGTTGTAGTTCCTAGCGTGGGACAGTCCTAGCCTGGTATCTGACTATGTGGATGTGTTGTAGTTCCTAGCGTGGGACAGTCCTAGCCTGGTATCTGACTATATGTATGTGTTGTAGTTCCTAGCGTGGGACAGTCCTAGCCTGGTATCTGACTATGTGGATGTGTTGTAGTTCCTAGCGTGGGACAGTCCTAGCCTGGTATCTGACTATATGTATGTGTTGTAGTTCCTAGCGTGGGACAGTCCTAGCCTGGTATCTGACTATATGTATGTGTTGTAGTTCCTAGCGTGGGACAGTCCTAGCCTGGTATCTGACTATATGTATGTGTTGTAGTTCCTAGCGTGGGACAGTCCTAGCCTGGTATCTGACTATATGTATGTGTTGTAGTTCCTAGCGTGGGACAGTCCTAGCCTGGTATCTGACTATATGTATGTGTTGTAGTTCCTAGCGTGGGACAGTCCTAGCCTGGTATCTGACTATATGTATGTGTTGTAGTTCCTAGCGTGGGACAGTCCTAGCCTGGTATCTGACTATATGTATGTGTTGTAGTTCCTAGTGTGGGACAGTCCTAGCCTGGTATCTGACTATATGTATGTGTTGTAGTTCCTAGCGTGGGACAGTCCTAGCCTGGTATCTGACTATATGTATGTGTTGTAGTTCCTAGCGTGGGACAGTCCTAGCCTGGTATCTGACTATATGGATGTGTTGTAGTTCCTAGCGTGGGACAGTCCTAGCCTGGTATCTGACTATATGTATGTGTTGTAGTTCCTAGCGTGGGACAGTCCTAGCCTGGTATCTGACTATGTGGATGTGTTGTAGTTCCTAGCGTGGGACAGTCCTAGCCTGGTATCTGACTATATGTATGTGTTGTAGTTCCTAGCGTGGGACAGTCCTAGCCTGGTATCTGACTATATGTATGTGTTGTAGTTCCTAGCGTGGGACAGTCCTAGCCTGGTATCTGACTATATGTATGTGTTGTAGTTCCTAGCGTGGGACAGTCCTAGCCTGGTATCTGACTATATGTATGTGTTGTAGTTCCTAGCGTGGGACAGTCCTAGCCTGGTATCTGACTATATGTATGTGTTGTAGTTCCTAGTGTGGGACAGTCCTAGCCTGGTATCTGACTATATGTATGTGTTGTAGTTCCTAGCGTGGGACAGTCCTAGCCTGGTATCTGACTATGTGGATGTGTTGTAGTTCCTAGCGTGGGACAGTCCTAGCCTGGTATCTGACTATATGTATGTGTTGTAGTTCCTAGCGTGGGACAGTCCTAGCCTGGTATCTGACTATATGTATGTGTTGTAGTTCCTAGTGTGGGACAGTCCTAGCCTGGTATCTGACTATGTGGATGTGTTGTAGTTCCTAGTGTGGGACAGTCCTAGCCTGGTATCTGACTATATGTATGTGTTGTAGTTCCTAGTGTGGGACAGTCCTAGCCTGGTATCTGACTATATGTATGTGTTGTAGTTCCTAGCGTGGGACAGTCCTAGCCTGGTATCTGACTATATGTATGTGTTGTAGTTCCTAGCGTGGGACAGTCCTAGCCTGGTATCTGACTATATGTATGTGTTGTAGTTCCTAGCGTGGGACAGTCCTAGCCTGGTATCTGACTATATGTATGTGTTGTAGTTCCTAGCGTGGGACAGTCCTAGCCTGGTATCTGACTATATGTATGTGTTGTAGTTCCTAGCGTGGGACAGTCCTAGCCTGGTATCTGACTATGTGGATGTGTTGTAGTTCCTAGCGTGGGACAGTCCTAGCCTGGTATCTGACTATATGTATGTGTTGTAGTTCCTAGCGTGGGACAGTCCTAGCCTGGTATCTGACTATGTGGATGTGTTGTAGTTCCTAGCGTGGGACAGTCCTAGCCTGGTATCTGACTATATGTATGTGTTGTAGTTCCTAGCGTGGGACAGTCCTAGCCTGGTATCTGACTATATGTATGTGTTGTAGTTCCTAGCGTGGGACAGTCCTAGCCTGGTATCTGACTATATGTATGTGTTGTAGTTCCTAGCGTGGGACAGTCCTAGCCTGGTATCTGACTATATGTATGTGTTGTAGTTCCTAGCGTGGGACAGTCCTAGCCTGGTATCTGACTATATGTATGTGTTGTAGTTCCTAGTGTGGGACAGTCCTAGCCTGGTATCTGACTATATGTATGTGTTGTAGTTCCTAGCGTGGGACAGTCCTAGCCTGGTATCTGACTATGTGGATGTGTTGTAGTTCCTAGCGTGGGACAGTCCTAGCCTGGTATCTGACTATATGTATGTGTTGTAGTTCCTAGCGTGGGACAGTCCTAGCCTGGTATCTGACTATATGTATGTGTTGTAGTTCCTAGCGTGGGACAGTCCTAGCCTGGTATCTGACTATATGTATGTGTTGTAGTTCCTAGCGTGGGACAGTCCTAGCCTGGTATCTGACTATATGTATGTGTTGTAGTTCCTAGCGTGGGACAGTCCTAGCCTGGTATCTGACTATGTGGATGTGTTGTAGTTCCTAGCGTGGGACAGTCCTAGCCTGGTATCTGACTATATGTATGTGTTGTAGTTCCTAGCGTGGGACAGTCCTAGCCTGGTATCTGACTATATGTATGTGTTGTAGTTCCTAGCGTGGGACAGTCCTAGCCTGGTATCTGACTATGTGGATGTGTTGTAGTTCCTAGCGTGGGACAGTCCTAGCCTGGTATCTGACTATATGTATGTGTTGTAGTTCCTAGCGTGGGACAGTCCTAGCCTGGTATCTGACTATGTGGATGTGCTGCCCTCTCTGGTCACGGCTGGAACTGCGGTTGCGCTGCTGCACTCTCTACTGGACCTGCCCTGTCTCACTGCTGCACTCACCCTGCAGATCAGGTACACAGACACACACACACACACACACACACACACACACAGACACAGACACACACACACACACAGACACACACACACACACACACACACAGACACAGACACACACACACACACAGACACAGACACAGACACACACACACACACACACAGACACACACACACACACACACACACAGACACAGACACACACACGTACAAATAGAATGCATACATACACAATAAATGTGTTTATATCAAGGTATCTGTAAGATGGTCCTCTGTAGCTCAATTGGTAGAGCACGGCGCTTGTAACGCCAGGGTAGTGGGTTCGATCCCCGGGACCACCCATACGTAAAAATGTATGCACACATGACTGTAAGTCGCTTTGGATAAAAGCGTCTGCTAAATGGCATATTAATGAAAGATGGTGTAAAAACAAATCAATCAGTAACACACACCATGTTCCTGGAAGCATTTCAGGGAAACGGTGGACAACTGCAGTC
>CM062507.1:48431898-48441898 GCA_031479575.1 Coregonus ussuriensis | reverse complement strand
GAGATACACCGGTCAGTACACAGATACACCGGTCAGTACACAGATACACCGGTCAGTACACAGATACACCGGTCAGTACACAGATACACTGGTCAGTACACAGATACACTGGTCAGTACCCAGATACACCGGTCAGTACCCAGATACACCGGTCAGTACCCAGATACACTGGTCAGTACACAGATACACCGGTCAGTACACAGATACACCGGTCAGTACACAGATACACCGGTCAGTACACAGATACACTGGTCAGTACACAGATACACCGGTCAGTACACAGATACACCGGTCAGTACCCAGATACACCGGTCAGTACACAGATACACCGGTCAGTACCCAGATACACTGGTCAGTACACAGATACACCGGTCAGTACACAGATACACCGGTCAGTACACAGATACACCGGTCAGTACACAGATACACCGGTCAGTACACAGATACACCGGTCAGTACACAGATACACCGGTCAGTACACAGATACACCGGTCAGTACACACAGATACACCGGTCAGTACACACAGATACACCGGTCAGTACACAGATACACCGGTCAGTACACAGATACACCGGTCAGTACACACAGATACACCGGTCAGTACACAGATACACCGGTCAGTACACAGATACACCGGTCAGTACACAGATACACCGGTCAGTACACACAGATACACCGGTCAGTACACACAGATACGCCGGTCAGTACACACAGATACGCCGGTCAGTACACACAGATACGCCGGTCAGTACACAGATACGCCGGTCAGTACACAGATACGCCGGTCAGTACACAGATACGCCGGTCAGTACACAGATACACCGGTCAGTACACAGATACGCCGGTCAGTACACAGATACACCGGTCAGTACACAGATACACCGGTCAGTACACAGATACACCGGTCAGTACACACAGATACACCGGTCAGTACACACAGATACACCGGTCAGTACACACAGATACACTGCAGAGATACACCGGTCAGTACACACAGATACACTGCAGAGATACACCGGTCAGTACACAGATACACCGGTCAGTACACACAGATACACCGGTCAGTACACACAGATACACCGGTCAGTACACACAGATACACTGCAGAGATACACCGGTCAGTACACAGATACACCGGTCAGTACACACAGATACACCGGTCAGTACACACAGATACACCGGTCAGTACACACAGATACACTGCAGAGATACTGTCACGGACGTTGAAGGACGGGTCAGACCAAGGCGCAGCGTGAAAGGCATACATGTTTATTATTCAAAATAATTGTATTATTGTCATGGGAAACATATGTTAACGTTGCCAAAGCAAGTGAAATAGATCATAAACTAAAGTAAAAACTGAACAGTAAATATTACACTCACAAAATACATTTCAAATGTCATTATGTCTCTATACAGTGTGTAACTATTTGCACATCATTACAAGTACAAAAAGGAAAATAAATCAACATAAATATGGGTTGTATTTACAATGGTGTTTGTTCTTCACTGGTTGCCCTTTTCTTGTGGCAACAGGTCACACGTCTTGCTGCTGTGATGGCACACTGTGGTATTTCACCCAGTAGATAAGGGAGTTTATCAAAATTGGGTTTGTTTTCGAATTCTTTGTGGGTCGCTGTAATCTGAGGGAAATATGTGTCTCTAATATGGTCATACATTTGGCAGGAGGTTAGGAAGTGCAGCTCAGTTTCCACCTCATTTTGTGGGCAGTGGGCACATAGCCTGTCTTCTCTTGAGAGCCAGGTCTGCCTACGGCGGCCTTTCTCAATAGCAAGGCTATGCTCACTGAGTCTGTACATAGTCAAAGCTTTCCTTAAGTTTGGGTCAGTCACAGTGGTCAGGTATTCTGCCACTGTGTACTCTCTGTTTAGGGCCAAATAGCATTCTAGTTTGCTCTGTTTTTTTGTTAATTCTTTCCAATATGTCAAGTAATTATCTTTGTTTTCTCATGATTTGGTTGGGTCTAATTGTGTTGCTGTCCTGGGGCTCTGTGGGGTCTGTTTGTGTTTGTGAACAGAGCCCCAGGACCAGCTTGCTTAGGGGACTCTTCTCCAGGTTCATCTCTCTGTAGGTGATGGCTTTGTTATGGAAGGTTTGGGAATCACTTCCTTTTAAGTGGTTATAGAATTGAATGTCTTTGTTCTGTATTTTGATAATTAGCGGGTATCGGCCTAATTCTTCTCTGCATGCATTATTTGGTGTTTTACGTTGTACACTGAGGATATTTTTGCAGAATTCTGCATGCAGAGTCTCAATTTGGTGTTTGTCCCATTTTGTGAATTCTTGGTTGGTGAGCGGACCCCAGACCTCACAACCATAAAGGGCAATGGGTTCTATAACTGATTCAAGTATTTTTAGCCAGATCCTAATTGGTATGTCAAATTTTATGTTCCTTTTAATGGTGGCGTAGAAGGCCCTTCTTGCCTTGTCTCTCAGATCGTTCACAGCTTTGTGGAAGTTACCTGTGGTGCTGATGTTTAGTCCGAGGTAGGTATCGTTTTTTGTGTGCTCTAGGGCAACGGTGTCTACAGTCGTGGTCAAAAGCTTTGAGAATAACACAAGTATTGGTCTTCACAAAGTTTGCTGCTTCAGTGTTTTTAGATATTTTTGTCAGATGTTACTATGGTATACTGAAGTATAATTATAAGCATTCCATAAGTGTCAAAGGCTTTTATTGACAATTACATTAAGTTTATGCAAAGAGTCAATATTTGCGGTGTTGACCCTTCTTTTTCAAGACCTCTGCAATCCGCCCTGGCATGCTGTCAATTAACTTCTGGGCCACATCCTGACTGATGGCAGCCCATTCTTGCATAATCAATGCTTGGAGTTTGTCAGAATTTGTGGGTTTTTGTTTGTCCACCCACCTCTTGAGGATTGACCACAAGTTCTCAATGTGATTAAGGTCTGGGGAGTTTCCTGGCCATGGACCCAAAATTGCGATGTTTTGTTCCCCGAGCTACTTAGTTATCACTTTTGCCTTATGGCAAGGTGCTCCATCATGCTGGAAAAGGCATTGGTCGTCACCAAACTGTTCTTGGATGGTTGGGAGAAGTTGCTCTCGGAGGATGTGTTGGTACCATTCTTTATTCAGGGCTGTGTTCTTAGGCAAAATTGTGTGTGAGCCCATTCCCTTGGCTGAGAAGCAACCCCACACATGAATGGTCTCAGGATGCTTTACTGTTGGCATGACACAGGACTGATGGTAGCGCTCACCTTGTCTTCTCCGGACAAGCTTTTTTCCGGATGCCCCAAACAATCGGAAAGGGGATTCATCAGAGAAAATGACTTTACTCCAGTCCTCAGCAGTCCAATCCCTGTACCTTTTGCAGAATATCAGTCTGTCCCTGATGTTTTTCCTGGAGAGAAGTGGCTTCCTCGCTGCCCTTCTTGACACCAGGCCATCCTCCAAAGGTCTTCGCCTCACTGTGCGTGCAGATGCATTCACACCTGCCTGCTGCCATTCCTGAGCAAGCTCTGCACTGGTGGTGCCCCGATCCCGCAGCTGAATCAACTTTAGGAGACGGTCCTGGCACTTGCTGGACTTTCTTGGGCGCCCTGAAGCCTTTTTCACAACAATTGAACCTCTCTCCTTGAAGTTCTTGATGATCCGATAAATGGTTGATTAAGGTGCAATCTTACTAGCAGCAATATCCTTGCCTGGGAAGCCCTTTTTGTGCAAAGCAATGATGACGGCACATGTTTCCTTGCAGGTAACCATGGTTAACAGAGGAAGAACAATGATTTCAAGCACCACCCTCCTTTTAAAGCTTCCAGTCTGTTATTCTAACTCAATCAGCATGACAGAGTGATCTCCAGCCTTGTCCTCATCAAGACTCTCACTGACATGATGTCAGCTGGTCCTTTTGTGGCAGGGCTGAAATGCAGTGGAAATGTTTTTTGGGAATTAAGTTCATTTTCATGGCAAAGATGGACTTTGCAATTAATTGCAATTCATCTGATCACTCTTCATAACATTCTGGAGTGTATGCAAATTGCCATCATAAAAATTGAGGCAGCAGACTTTGTGAAAATTAGTATTTGTGTCATTCTCAAAACTTTTGACCATGACTGTAGATGGAATTTGTATTTGTGGTCCTGGCAACTGGACCTTTTTTGGAACACCATTATTTTTGAATGACTGAGATTTACTGTCAGGGCCCAGGCAGGACTAATCTGTGCCCCCGCACGTTGACTCTGTACCGGTACCACCTGTATATAGCCTCCCTACTGTTATTTTATTTTTTACTTATTTCACTGTTGTATTCGGCGCATGTGGCAATGTTCTTTCCAAGTGAGCGAGGTAGCCTTTTAACTTTAGCATTCAGTCTTTTATAAAGTTAAATATCTAGAGATTATTGTAATGTTATTTTCCTTCTAGGCTGTCGGAGTAGCTTCAGACTGAATATTACTCAGTTCCAGGTTGGATGATATTTTCTGTTATGATTCTTTTGCTGGTTGCTGGTTTGTCAGAAAGTTTGCTGGATAGTCTTGGTAATAAAAATCCTTCCAGAATCCTTCATGGTAATTTTGTCCAAAATCAGGTTGTAGGTTTTGAGTTGGAGTGAATGTTATGTGGTGGGTAGTACCCTGGATATGTCCTTGTAAAAAAATCAAAGTTTATACAACCCTAAATCTATCTTTAAAAACATGCTGAAGAATTCAGGAGCTCATCTGCTCATGAACTAACTCTGTCTCTTTCTGTCTCTTTCTGTCTCTCTCTGTCTCTCTCTGTCTCTGTCTGTCTCTCTCTGTCTCTGTCTGTCTCTCTCTCTCTCTCTCTCTCTCTCTCTCTCTCTCTCTCTCTCTCTCTCTCTCTCTCTCTCTCTCTCTCTCTCTCTCTCTCTTTTTGTCTCTCTCTCTCGCTCTCTCTCTGTCTCTCTCTCTCTCTCTCTCTCTCTCTCTCTTTTTGTCTCTCTCTCTCTCTCTCTTTTTGTCTCTCTAGAGTTTTTAGCCACCACTTGTTGAAGCTGTGTAAGCTCCACCCCTCTCTGGTTGTGGACCAATCACGGGAGCTGCTGGAGTTTGCTGGAACCACCACTAACATCCACAGCAAAGAAGACCTGTACACACATGTGGTGAGAACACACACACAATATACTATACACACTACAATACACACTATACTATACACACTATACTATACACACACAATATACTATACACACTATACTATACACACTATACTATACACACTATACTATACACACTATACACACTACAATACACACTATACTATACTATACACACTATACACACTATACTATACACACTATACTATATATACACACTATACTATACACACTATACTATACACACTATACTATACACACTACAATACACACTATACTATACACACTATACTATACACACTATACACACTATACTATACACACTATACTATACACAATATAATATACACACTATACTATACACACTACAATACACACTTTACTATACACACTATACTATACACACTATACTATACACACTATACAATACACACTATACTATATACACTATACACTATACTATATACACTATACTATATACACTAAACTATATACACTATACTATACACACTATACTATACACACTACTATATATACACACTATACTATACACACTATACTATACACACTATACTATACACACTATACTATATACACTATACTATATACCCTATACTATATATACACACTATACTATACACACTATACTATATATACACACTATACTATACACACTATACTATACACACTATACTATACACACTATACTATATACATTATACTATACACACTATAATACACACTATACTATACACACTATACTATACACACTATACTATATATACACACTATACTATACACACTATACTATATACACTATACTATATATACACACTATACTATACACACTATACTATATATACACACTATACTATACACACTATACTATACACACTATACTATATACACTATACTATACACACTATAATACACACTATACTATACACACTATACTATACACACTATACTATATACACTATACTATACACACTATACTATATACACTATACTATATATACACACTATATTATATACACTATACTATACACACTATACTATATATACACACTATACTATACACACTATACTATACACACTATACTATATACACTATACTATACACACTATACTATACTATATACACTATACTATACACACTATACTATACTATATACACTATACTATATACACTAAACTATATACACTATACTATACACACTATACTATACACACTATACTATACACACTATACTATATATATACACAATATACTATATATATACACAATATACTATACACACTATACTATATATACACACTATACTATACACACTATACTATATACACTATACTATATATACTATACTATATATACTATACTATATATACTATACTATATACAATATACTATACACACTATACTATACACACTATACTATATACACTATACTATATACACTATACTATACACACTATACTATACACACTATACTATACACACTACACTATACACACTATACTATACTATATGCACTATACTATATACACTATACTATACACACTATACTATACACACTATACTATACACACTATACTATACTATATATACACACTATACTATACACACTATACTATACACACTATAATACACACTATACTATACACACTATACTATACACACTATACTATATATATACACTACTATACACACTATACTATACTATATACACTATACTATATACACTATACTACACACACTATAATACACACTATACTATACACACTATACTATACACACTATACTATACACACTATACTATACACACTATACTATACACACTATACTATACACACTATAATACACACTATACTATACACACTATACTATACACACTATACTATATATATACACTATACTATACACACTATACTATACTATACACACTATACTATATACACTATACTATATACACACTATACTATACACACTATACTATATATACACACTATACTATACACACTATACTATACACACTATACTATACACACTATACTATATACACTATACTATACACACTATACTATACTATATACACTATACTATATACACTAAACTATATACACTATACTATATACACTATACTATACACACTATACTATACACACTATACTATACACACTATACTATACACACTATACTATATACACTATACTATATATACACACTATAATATACACACTATACTATACTATACACACTATACTATACACACTATACTATATACACTATACTATATATACTATACTATATATACTATACTATATACAATATACTATACACACTATACTATACACACTATACTATATAAACTATACTATACACACTATACTATACACACTATACTATGCACACTATACTATACACACTATACTATACACACTATACTATACACACAGTCCACTATACTATACACACACTATACTATATATACACACTATACTATACTATATACACTATACTATACACACTATACTATACACACTATACTATATATACACACTATACTATACTATATACACTATACTATACACACTATACTATACTATATATACTATACTATACACACTATACTATATACACTATACTATACTATATACACTGTACTATACACACTATACTATACACACTACACTATACACACTATACTATACTATATACACTATACTATACACACTATACTATACACATTATACTATACTATACACACTATACTATACACACTATACTATACTATATATACTATACTATACACACTATACTATATACACTATACTATACTATACACACTATACTATACACACTATACTATACACACTATACTATACTATACACACTATACACACTATACTATACACACTATACTATACACACTATACTATATACAATATACACACTATACTATACACACTATACTATATACACTATACACACTATACTATATATACACACTATACTATACACACTATACTATACTATATACACTATACTATATACACTATACACACTATACTATACACACTATACTATACACACTATACTATACACACTATACTATACACACTATACTATATACACTATACTATACACACTATACACACTATACTATATATACACACTATACTCTACTATATACACTATACTATACACACTATACTATACACACTATACTATATACACTATACTATATACACTATACTATACACACTATACTATACACACTAAACTATATACACTATACTATACACACTATACTATACACACTATACTATATACACTGTACTATACACACTATACTATATATACACACTATACTATACTATATACACTATAATATATACACTATACTATACACACTATACTATACACACTATACTATATACACTATACTATACACACTATACTATATACACACTATACTATACACACTATACTATACTATTCATACTATACTATACACAAACACACACACAGTGAGAGAGAAACCTTTACAGACACATGGTGACAGTGTGTTTATCTTGTTAACTGTGTGTGGGTGCTAGGTGTGGGTGTAAATATCGTGTTAACTGTGTGTGGGTGCTAGGTGTGGGTGTGTTTATCATGTTAACTGTGTGTGGGTGCTAGGTGTGGGTGTGTTGATCATGTTAACTGTGTGTGGGTGCTAGGTGTGGGTGTGTTGATCTTGTTAACTGTGTGTGGGTGCTAGGTGTGGGTGTAAATATCTTGTTAACTGTGTGTGGGTGCTAGGTGTGGGTGTGTTTATCATGTTAACTGTGTGTGGGTGCTAGGTGTGGGTGTGTTGATCATGTTAACTGTGTGTGGGTGCTAGGTGTGGGTGTGTTTTATCATGTTAACTGTGTGTGGGTGCTAGGTGTGGGTGTGTTGATCATGTTAACTGTGTGTGGGTGCTAGGTGTGGGTGTGTTGATCTTGTTAACTGTGTGTGGGTGCTAGGTGTGGGTGTAAATATCTTGTTAACTGTGTGTGGGTGCTAGGTGTGGGTGTGTTGATCTTGTTAACTGTGTGTGGGTGCTAGGTGTGGGTGTGTTTATCATGTTAACTGTGTGTGGGTGCTAGGTGTGGGTGTGTTGATCATGTTAACTGTGTGTGGGTGCTAGGTGTGGGTGTGTTGATCATGTTAACTGTGTGTGGGTGCTAGGTGTGGGTGTGTTGATCATGTTAGCTGTGTGTGGGTGCTAGGTGTGGGTGTGTTGATCTTGTTAACTGTGTGTGGGTGCTAGGTGTGGGTGTGTTGATCTTGTTAACTGTGTGTGGGTGCTAGGTGTGGGTGTGTTGATCTTGTTAACTGTGTGTGGGTGCTAGGTGTGGGTGTGTTTATCATGTTAACTGTGTGTGGGTGCTAGGTGTGGGTGTGTTGATCATGTTAACTGTGTGTGGGTGCTAGGTGTGGGTGTGTATCTTGTTAACTGTGTGTGGGTGCTAGGTGTGGGTGTGTTGATCATGTTAACTGTGTGTGGGTGCTAGGTGTGGGTGTGTTGATCATGTTAGCTGTGTGTGGGTGCTAGGTGTGGGTGTGTTGATCTTGTTAACTGTGTGTGGGTGCTAGGTGTGGGTGTGTTGATCTTGTTAACTGTGTGTGGGTGCTAGGTGTGGGTGTGTTGATCTTGTTAACTGTGTGTGGGTGCTAGGTGTGGGTGTGTTTATCATGTTAACTGTGTGTGGGTGCTAGGTGTGGGTGTGTTGATCTTGTTAACTGTGTGTGGGTGCTAGGTGTGGGTGAGTTGATCTTGTTAACTGTGTGTGGGTGCTAGGTGTGGGTGTGTTGATCATGTTAACTGTGTGTGGGTGCTAGGTGTGGGTGTGTTGATCTTGTTAACTGTGTGTGGGT
>CM062507.1:48344398-48426898 GCA_031479575.1 Coregonus ussuriensis | reverse complement strand
TGGATATGGCTATACTAGACAGGACTGACTGGGACATCTGGATATGGCTATACTAGACAGGACTCACTGGGACATCTGGATATGGCTATACTAGACAGGACTGACTGGGACATCTGGATATGGCTATACTAGACAGGACTGGGACATCTGGATATGGCTATACTAGACAGGACTGACTGGGACATCTGGATATGGCTGTACTAGACAGGACTGACTGGGACATCTGGATATGGCTATACTAGACAGGACTGACTGGGACATCTGGATATGGCTGTACTAGACAGGACTGACTGGGACATCTGGATATGGCTATACTAGACAGGACTGGCTGGGACATCTGGATATGGCTATACTAGACAGGACTGACTGGGACATCTGGATATGGCTATACTAGACAGGACTGACTGGGACATCTGGATATGGCTATACTAGACAGGACTGACTGGGACATCTGGATATGGCTGGACTAGACAGGACTGACTGGGACATCTGGATATGGCTATACTAGACAGGACTGACTGGGACATCTGGATATGGCTATACTAGACAGGACTGACTGGGACATCTGGATATGGCTATACTAGACAGGACTGACTGGGACATCTGGATATGGCTGGACTAGACAGGACTGACTGGGACATCTGGATATGGCTATACTAGACAGGACTGACTGGGACATCTGGATATGGCTATACTAGACAGGACTGGCTGGGACATCTGGATATGGCTATACTAGACAGGACTGACTGGGACATCTGGATATGGCTATACTAGACAGGACTGACTGGGACATCTGGATATGGCTATACTAGACAGGACTGGGACATCTGGATATGGCTATACTAGACAGGACTGACTGGGACATCTGGATATGGCTATACTAGACAGGACTGACTGGGACATCTGGATATGGCTATACTAGACAGGACTGACTAGGACATCTGGATATGGCTATACTAGACAGGACTGACTGGGACATCTGGATATGGCTATACTAGACAGGACTGACTAGGACATCTGGATATGGCTATTCCTAAATAAATGCATTGTTGGTTAAGGGCTGTCAGTAAGCATTTCACTGTAATGTCTACACCTGTTGTATTCGGCACATGTGGCCATTAAAATTTGATTTGATTTTAAGGAGTAAAGGGTTAAAGGTAAGTTAAGTTAAAGTAAAGGGTTATAAAGGATTAGTGTCAGTATAAAGATACCACAGTATTACTCCTTAAAGGTGTCAGTATAAAGATACCACAGTATTACTCCTTAAAGGTGTCAGTATAAAGATACCACAGTATTACTCCTTAAAGGTGTCAGTATAAAGATACCCCAGTATTACTCCTGAAAGGTGTCAGTATAAAGATACCACAGTATTACTCCTTAAAGGTGTCAGTATAAAGATACCACAGTATTACTCCTTAAAGGTGTCAGTATAAAGATACCACAGTATTACTCCTTAAAGGTGTCAGTATAAAGATACCCCAGTATTACTCCTGAAAGGTGTCAGTATAAAGATACCACAGTATTACTCCTTAAAGGTGGTCAGTATAAAGATACCACAGTATTACTCCTTAAAGGTGTCAGTATAAAGATACCCCAGTATTACTCCTTAAAGGTGTCAGTATAAAGATACTCAGTATTACTCCTTAAAGGTGTCAGTATAAAGATACCACAGTATTACTCCTTAAAGGTGTCAGTATAAAGATACCACAGTATTACTCCTTAAAGGTGTCAGTATAAAGATACCACAGTATTACTCCTTAAAGGTGTCAGTATAAAGATACCACAGTATTACTCCTTAAAGGTGTCAGTATAAAGATACCACAGTATTACTCCTTAAAGGTGTCAGTATAAAGATACCCCAGTATTACTCCTGAAAGGTGTCAGTATAAAGATACCACAGTATTACTCCTTAAAGGTGTCAGTATAAAGATACCACAGTATTACTCCTTAAAGGTGTCAGTATAAAGATACCACAGTATTACTCCTTAAAGGTGTCAGTATAAAGATACCCCAGTATTACTCCTGAAAGGTGTCAGTATAAAGATACCACAGTATTACTCCTTAAAGGTGTCAGTATAAAGATACCACAGTATTACTCCTTAAAGGTGTCAGTATAAAGATACCCCAGTATTACTCCTTAAAGGTGTCAGTATAAAGATACTCAGTATTACTCCTTAAAGGTGTCAGTATAAAGATACTCAGTATTACTCCTTAAAGGTGTCAGTATAAAGATACCACAGTATTACTCCTTAAAGGTGTCAGTATAAAGATACCACAGTATTACTCCTTAAAGGTGTCAGTATAAAGATACCACAGTATTACTCCTTAAAGGTGTCAGTATAAAGATACCACAGTATTACTCCTTAAAGGTGTCAGTATAAAGATACCACAGTATTACTCCTTAAAGGTGTCAGTATAAAGATACCACAGTATTACTCCTTAAAGGTGTCAGTATAAAGATACCCCAGTATTACTCCTGAAAGGTGTCAGTATAAAGATACCACAGTATTACTCCTTAAAGGTGTCAGTATAAAGATACCACAGTATTACTCCTTAAAGGTGTCAGTATAAAGATACCCCAGTATTACTCCTTAAAGGTGTCAGTATAAAGATACTCAGTATTACTCCTTAAAGGTGTCAGTATAAAGATACCACAGTATTACTCCTTAAAGGTGTCAGTATAAAGATACCACAGTATTACTCCTTAAAGGTGTCAGTATAAAGATACCACAGTATTACTCCTTAAAGGTGTCAGTATAAAGATACCACAGTATTACTCCTTAAAGGTGTCAGTATAAAGATACCACAGTATTACTCCATAAAGGTGTCAGTATAAAGATACCACAGTATTACTCCTTAAAGGTGTCAGTATAAAGATACCACAGTATTACTCCTTAAAGGTGTCAGTATAAAGATACCACAGTATTACTCCTTAAAGGTGTCAGTATAAAGATACCACAGTATTACTCCTTAAAGGTGTCAGTATAAAGATACCCCAGTATTACTCCTGAAAGGTGTCAGTATAAAGATACTCAGTATTACTCCTTAAAGGTGTCAGTATAAAGATACCACAGTATTACTCCTTAAAGGTGTCAGTATAAAGATACCACAGTATTACTCCTTAAAGGTGTCAGTATAAAGATACCCCAGTATTACTCCTTAAAGGTGTCAGTATAAAGATACTCAGTATTACTCTTAAAGGTGTCAGTATAAAGATACCACAGTATTACTCCTTAAAGGTGTCAGTATAAAGATACCACAGTATTACTCCTTAAAGGTGTCAGTATAAAGATACCACAGTATTACTCCTTAAAGGTGTCAGTATAAAGATACCACAGTATTACTCCTTAAAGGTGTCAGTATAAAGATACCACAGTATTACTCCATAAAGGTGTCAGTATAAAGATACCACAGTATTACTCCTTAAAGGTGTCAGTATAAAGATACCACAGTATTACTCCTTAAAGGTGTCAGTATAAATATACCACAGTATTACTCCTTAAAGGTGTCAGTATAAAGATACTACAGTATTACTCCTTAAAGGTGTCAGTATAAAGATACCACAGTATTACTCCTTAAAGGTGTCAGTATAAAGATACCACAGTATTACTCCTTAAAGGTGTCAGTATAAAGATACCACAGTATTACTCCTTAAAGGTGTCAGTATAAAGATACTACAGTATTACTCCTTAAAGGTGTCAGTATAAAGATACCACAGTATTACTCCTTAAAGGTGTCAGTATAAAGATACCACAGTATTACTCCTTAAAGGTGTCAGTATAAAGATACCACAGTATTACTCCTTAAAGGTGTCAGTATAAAGGGGTTGACTGTTGTGCAGGTCAGGGTTATGAGGGTCAGGTCTTCCTTCTGGTAGTTAATTGATTCCTCTCTCTAATTGGACAGAGAGAGATCCTTCTGGTAGTTAATTGATTCCTGTCTCTAATTGAACAGAGATCGTTCTGGTAGTTCATTGATTCCTGTTTCTAATTGGACAGAGAGAGATCTTTCTGGTAGTTCATTGATTCCTGTCTCTAATTGGACAGAGAGAGATCCTTCTGGTAGTTCATTGATTCCTGTCCCTAATTGGACAGAGAGAGATCTTTCTGGTAGTTCATTGATTCCTGTCTCTAATTGGACAGAGAGAGATCTTTCTGGTAGTTCATTGATTCCTGTCTCTAATTGGACAGAGAGAGATCCTTCTGGTAGTTCATTGATTCCTGTCCCTAATTGGACAGAGAGAGATCTTTCTGGTAGTTCATTGATTCTTGTCTCTAATTGGACAGAGAGAGATCTTTCTGGTAGTTCATTGATTCCTGTCTCTAATTGGACAGAGATCCTTCTGGTGTGTAACGTTTACAGTCCAGGCATTATTTAATCAAAGCCTGTTTCCAGCATGTTAGTAACTGTGGTACTGCTGCTACTAATGATGATAATAATTGTCACAGTTGGTAGTGGTGATGTCACCATGTCAACAGGCCAGCAGCACGTTAGGGGTGTGTGGGTGTCTCAGGGTCCAGGTGTGTACAGGTGTCTCCAGATAGCGTAGTAGTGTGTAGCTGCTCCCATGGCAACGAACAGGTGCCAGATGGCGTGAGCGAATGGGACGACTCCATCACTCTTAAAGAAGGCCACACCCACTACGTAGAAAACCCCGCCCACCGCCAGCTCACACAAACCTGCCCTGTCCGCCTGCAACAAAAACACACACACGATCAGGGTTTAGGGGCTGAACTCCTTTCACACGATCAGGGTTTAGGGGCTAAACTCCTTTAACACGATCAGGGTTTAGGGGCTAAACTCCTTTCACAGCGATCAGGGTTTAGGGGCTAAACTCCTTTCACACGATCAGGGTTTAGGGGCTAAACTCCTTTCACGCGATCAGGGTTTAGGGGCTAAACTCCTTTCACGCGATCAGGGTTTAGGGGCTAAACTCCTTTCACGCGATCAGGGTTTAGGGGCTAAACTCCTTTCACGCGATCAGGGTTTAGGGGCTAAACTCCTTTCACGCGATCAGGGTTTAGGGGCTAAACTCCTTTCACACGATCAGGGTTTAGGGGCTAAACTCCTTTTGAAAGCTTGAACATTGACTTTATGTAAATGTTTCTGGACGATCAATCGTGTGTGTGTTACCATGGACAGGATGACCAGCGCAGGCACCGCCCCCATGGCAACGTATCCTAGTAACTCCACCAGTTTATACCTGCAGGGAGTGACATCATCACCTGAGATTATTAATTTAGGGATAGTGATGTGTGTGTGTGGAGGTGTGTGTGTGTGTGTGTGTGTGTGTGGAGGTGTGTGTGTGTGTGTGTGTGTGTGTGGTACCTCTCATGGAAGTAGAAGACGTATGTGGAGCCGATAACTGCCATGATCCAGATAATCCACCGCATGTGACACGACCATGGACCCAACTCCCTCAGCATTAACCTACACACACACACACACACACACACACACACACAGTATTTTTTGTTTCATTGGTCAGTTCCTCTGTAGCGATATGGTTTGTTTACGTAGCAGGTTAGGAGAACTAACACAGCAGGTTAGGATAATTAACGTAGCAGGTTAGGAGAACTAACGCAGCAGGTTAGGAGAATTAACGCAGCAGGTTAGGAGAACTAACGCAGCAGGTTAGGAGAATTAACGCAGCAGGTTAGGAGAATTAACGTAGCAGGTTAGGAGAACTAACGCAGCAGGTTAGGAGAACTAACACAGCAGGTTAGGAGAACTAACGCAGCAGGTTAGGAGAATTAACGCAGCAGGTTAGGATAATTAACGTAGCAGGTTAGGAGAACTAACGCAGCAGGTTAGGAGAACTAACACAGCAGGTTAGGAGAACTAACGCAGCAGGTTAGGAGAATTAACGTAGCAGGTTAGGAGAACTAACGCAGCAGGTTAGGAGAATTAACGTAGCAGGTTAGGAGAACTAACGCAGCAGGTTAGGAGAACTAACGTAGCAGGTTAGGATAACTAACGCAGCAGGTTAGGATAACTAACGCAGCAGGTTAGGAGAATTAACGTAGCAGGTTAGGATAACTAACGCAGCAGGTTAGGATAACTAACGCAGCAGGTTAGGATAACTAACGCAGCAGGTTAGGATAACTAACGCAGCAGGTTAGGATAACTAACGCAGCAGGTTAGGATAACTAACGTAGCAGGTTAGGAGAATTAACGTAGCAGGTTAGGATAACTAACGCAGCAGGTTAGGAGAATTAACGTAGCAGGTTAGGAGAATTAACGTTGCAGATTAGGAGAATGAGGTTAAGGTTAGGGAAAGGGTTAGGCTTAGCTAAAACGCTCTCACAGTTACACCACCACAAAACGGTCTTGAGTGGCAACAAATCTGCCCAATTTAGCTGTTTGATTTCCAAACACCCTCGTGTTGATACGCCCGTTTATCTTCACAGACCCATGTTCCAGCCGCCATGTTGAGTTGCAGTTAATTAAGGCGTTCGCATGCTTCCCAGCCAAAACCGTTCCGTAGAGTCCGTGCACATATTATGACAACATTTGGTGAGGTTTTTGATCACACATACCAGGGGGTGTAGGAAGCAGCGATGAAGAAGTAGATGGTCATTCTGTCACACATGTGGAAACACTGCTCCACTCTACTGTAGAGAGACAGTTATTATACACACACTGCTCCACTCTACTGTAGAGAGACAGTTATTATACACACACTGCTCCACTCTACTGTAGAGACAGTTATTATACACACACTGCTCCACTCTACTGTAGAGACAGTTATTATACACACACTGCTCCACTCTACTGTAGAGACAGTTATTATACACACACTGCTCCACTCTACTGTAGAGAGACAGTTATTATACACACACTGCTCCACTCTACTGTAGAGAGACAGTTATTATACACACACTGCTCCACTCTACTGTAGAGACAGTTATTATACACACACTGCTCCACTCTACTGTAGAGACAGTTATTATACACACACTGCTCCACTCTACTGTAGAGAGACAGTTATTATACACACACTGCTCCACTCTACTGTAGAGAGACAGTTATTATACACACACTGCTCCACTCTACTGTAGAGAGACAGTTATTATACACACACTGCTCCACTCTACTGTAGAGACAGTTATTATACACACACTGCTCCACTCTACTGTAGAGAGACAGTTATTATACACACACTGCTCCACTCTACTGTAGAGAGACAGTTATTATACACACACTGCTCCACTCTACTGTAGAGACAGTTATTATACACACACTGCTCCACTCTACTGTAGAGACACAGTTATTATACACACACTGCTCCACTCTACTGTAGAGAGACAGTTATTATACACACACTGCTCCACTCTACTGTAGAGACAGTTATTATACACACACTGCTCCACTCTACTGTAGAGACAGTTATTATACACACACTGCTCCACTCTACTGTAGAGAGACAGTTATTATACACACACTGCTCCACTCTACTGTAGAGACAGTTATTATACACACACTGCTCCACTCTACTGTAGAGAGACAGTTATTATACACACACTGCTCCACTCTACTGTAGAGACAGTTATTATACACACACTGCTCCACTCTACTGTAGAGAGACAGTTATTATACACACACTGCTCCACTCTACTGTAGAGACAGTTATTATACACACACTGCTCCACTCTACTGTAGAGAGACAGTTATTATACACACACTGCTCCACTCTACTGTAGAGACAGTTATTATACACACACTGCTCCACTCTACTGTAGAGAGACAGTTATTATACACACACTGCTCCACTCTACTGTAGAGAGACAGTTATTATACACACACTGCTCCACTCTACTGTAGAGACAGTTATTATACACACACTGCTCCACTCTACTGTAGAGAGACAGTTATTATACACACACTGCTCCACTCTACTGTAGAGAGACAGTTATTATACACACACTGCTCCACTCTACTGTAGAGACAGTTATTATACACACACTGCTCCACTCTACTGTAGAGACAGTTATTATACACACACTGCTCCACTCTACTGTAGAGAGACAGTTATTATACACACACTGCTCCACTCTACTGTAGAGACAGTTATTATACACACACTGCTCCACTCTACTGTAGAGAGACAGTTATTATACACACACTGCTCCACTCTACTGTAGAGACAGTTATTATACACACACTGCTCCACTCTACTGTAGAGAGACAGTTATTATACACACACTGCTCCACTCTACTGTAGAGACAGTTATTATACACACACTGCTCCACTCTACTGTAGAGACAGTTATTATACACACACTGCTCCACTCTACTGTAGAGAGACAGTTATTATACACACACTGCTCCACTCTACTGTAGAGACAGTTATTATACACACACTGCTCCACTCTACTGTAGAGAGACAGTTATTATACACACACTGCTCCACTCTACTGTAGAGACAGTTATTATACACACACTGCTCCACTCTACTGTAGAGACAGTTATTATACACACACTGCTCCACTCTACTGTAGAGACAGTTATTATACACACACTGCTCCACTCTACTGTAGAGACAGTTATTATACACACACTGCTCCACTCTACTGTAGAGAGACAGTTATTATACACACACTGCTCCACTCTACTGTAGAGAGACAGTTATTATACACACACTGCTCCACTCTACTGTAGAGACAGTTATTATACACACACTGCTCCACTCTACTGTAGAGAGACAGTTATTATACACACACTGCTCCACTCTACTGTAGAGACAGTTATTATACACACACTGCTCCACTCTACTGTAGAGAGACAGTTATTATACACACACTGCTCCACTCTACTGTAGAGAGACAGTTATTATACACACACTGCTCCACTCTACTGTAGAGAGACAGTTATTATACACACACTGCTCCACTCTACTGTAGAGAGACAGTTATTATACACACACTGCTCCACTCTACTGTAGAGACAGTTATTATACACACACTGCTCCACTCTACTGTAGAGAGACAGTTATTATACACACACTGCTCCACTCTACTGTAGAGACAGTTATTATACACACACTGCTCCACTCTACTGTAGAGACAGTTATTATACACACACTGCTCCACTCTACTGTAGAGACAGTTATTATACACACACTGCTCCACTCTACTGTAGAGAGACAGTTATTATACACACACTGCTCCACTCTACTGTAGAGACAGTTATTATACACACACTGCTCCACTCTACTGTAGAGAGACAGTTATTATACACACACTGCTCCACTCTACTGTAGAGACAGTTATTATACACACACTGCTCCACTCTACTGTAGAGAGACAGTTATTATACACACACTGCTCCACTCTACTGTAGAGAGACAGTTATTATACACACACTGCTCCACTCTACTGTAGAGACAGTTATTATACACACACTGCTCCACTCTACTGTAGAGAGACAGTTATTATACACACACTGCTCCACTCTACTGTAGAGACAGTTATTATACACACACTGCTCCACTCTACTGTAGAGAGACAGTTATTATACACACACTGCTCCACTCTACTGTAGAGACAGTTATTATACACACACTGCTCCACTCTACTGTAGAGAGACAGTTATTATACACACACTGCTCCACTCTACTGTAGAGAGACAGTTATTATACACACACTGCTCCACTCTACTGTAGAGACAGTTATTATACACACACTGCTCCACTCTACTGTAGAGAGACAGTTATTATACACACACTGCTCCACTCTACTGTAGAGAGACAGTTATTATACACACACTGCTCCACTCTACTGTAGAGAGACAGTTATTATACACACACTGCTCCACTCTACTGTAGAGAGACAGTTATTATACACACACTGCTCCACTCTACTGTAGAGAGACAGTTATTATACACACACTGCTCCACTCTACTGTAGAGACAGTTATTATACACACACTGCTCCACTCTACTGTAGAGAGACAGTTATTATACACACACTGCTCCACTCTACTGTAGAGACAGTTATTATACACACACTGCTCCACTCTACTGTAGAGAGACAGTTATTATACACACACTGCTCCACTCTACTGTAGAGACAGTTATTATACACACACTGCTCCACTCTACTGTAGAGACAGTTATTATACACACACTGCTCCACTCTACTGTAGAGAGACAGTTATTATACACACACTGCTCCACTCTACTGTAGAGACAGTTATTATACACACACTGCTCCACTCTACTGTAGAGAGACAGTTATTATACACACACTGCTCCACTCTACTGTAGAGACAGTTATTATACACACACTGCTCCACTCTACTGTAGAGACAGTTATTATACACACACTGCTCCACTCTACTGTAGAGACAGTTATTATACACACACTGCTCCACTCTACTGTAGAGAGACAGTTATTATACACACACTGCTCCACTCTACTGTAGAGAGACAGTTATTATACACACACTGCTCCACTCTACTGTAGAGAGACAGTTATTATACACACACTGCTCCACTCTACTGTAGAGACAGTTATTATACACACACTGCTCCACTCTACTGTAGAGAGACAGTTATTATACACACACTGCTCCACTCTACTGTAGAGACAGTTATTATACACACACTGCTCCACTCTACTGTAGAGACAGTTATTATACACACACTGCTCCACTCTACTGTAGAGACAGTTATTATACACACACTGCTCCACTCTACTGTAGAGAGACAGTTATTATACACACACTGCTCCACTCTACTGTAGAGACAGTTATTATACACACACTGCTCCACTCTACTGTAGAGACAGTTATTATACACACACTGCTCCACTCTACTGTAGAGAGACAGTTATTATACACACACTGCTCCACTCTACTGTAGAGAGACAGTTATTATACACACACTGCTCCACTCTACTGTAGAGACAGTTATTATACACACACTGCTCCACTCTACTGTAGAGAGACAGTTATTATACACACACTGCTCCACTCTACTGTAGAGACAGTTATTATACACACACTGCTCCACTCTACTGTAGAGAGACAGTTATTATACACACACTGCTCCACTCTACTGTAGAAACAGTTATTATACACACACTGCTCCACTCTACTGTAGAGAGACAGTTATTATACACACACTGCTCCACTCTACTGTAGAGACAGTTATTATACACACACTGCTCCACTCTACTGTAGAGAGACAGTTATTATACACACACTGCTCCACTCTACTGTAGAGAGACAGTTATTATACACACACTGCTCCACTCTACTGTAGAGACAGTTATTATACACACACTGCTCCACTCTACTGTAGAGAGACAGTTATTATACACACACTGCTCCACTCTACTGTAGAGACAGTTATTATACACACACTGCTCCACTCTACTGTAGAGAGACAGTTATTATACACACACTGCTCCACTCTACTGTAGAGACAGTTATTATACACACACTGCTCCACTCTACTGTAGAGAGACAGTTATTATACACACACTGCTCCACTCTACTGTAGAGAGACAGTTATTATACACACACTGCTCCACTCTACTGTAGAGACAGTTATTATACACACACTGCTCCACTCTACTGTAGAGAGACAGTTATTATACACACACTGCTCCACTCTACTGTAGAGAGACAGTTATTATACACACACTGCTCCACTCTACTGTAGAGAGACAGTTATTATACACACACTGCTCCACTCTACTGTAGAGACAGTTATTATACACACACTGCTCCACTCTACTGTAGAGACAGTTATTATACACACACTGCTCCACTCTACTGTAGAGAGACAGTTATTATACACACACTGCTCCACTCTACTGTAGAGAGACAGTTATTATACACACACTGCTCCACTCTACTGTAGAGACAGTTATTATACACACACTGCTCCACTCTACTGTAGAGAGACAGTTATTATACACACACTGCTCCACTCTACTGTAGAGACAGTTATTATACACACACTGCTCCACTCTACTGTAGAGACAGTTATTATACACACACTGCTCCACTCTACTGTAGAGACAGTTATTATACACACACTGCTCCACTCTACTGTAGAGAGACAGTTATTATACACACACTGCTCCACTCTACTGTAGAGGACAGTTATTATACACACACTGCTCCACTCTACTGTAGAGAGACAGTTATTATACACACACTGCTCCACTCTACTGTAGAGAGACAGTTATTATACACACACTGCTCCACTCTACTGTAGAGACAGTTATTATACACACACTGCTCCACTCTACTGTAGAGAGACAGTTATTATACACACACTGCTCCACTCTACTGTAGAGACAGTTATTATACACACACTGCTCCACTCTACTGTAGAGAGACAGTTATTATACACACACTGCTCCACTCTACTGTAGAGACAGTTATTATACACACACTGCTCCACTCTACTGTAGAGAGACAGTTATTATACACACACTGCTCCACTCTACTGTAGAGAGACAGTTATTATACACACACTGCTCCACTCTACTGTAGAGAGACAGTTATTATACACACACTGCTCCACTCTACTGTAGAGACAGTTATTATACACACACTGCTCCACTCTACTGTAGAGAGACAGTTATTATACACACACTGCTCCACTCTACTGTAGAGACAGTTATTATACACACACTGCTCCACTCTACTGTAGAGAGACAGTTATTATACACACACTGCTCCACTCTACTGTAGAGACAGTTATTATACACACACTGCTCCACTCTACTGTAGAGAGACAGTTATTATACACACACTGCTCCACTCTACTGTAGAGACAGTTATTATACACACACTGCTCCACTCTACTGTAGAGAGACAGTTATTATACACACACTGCTCCACTCTACTGTAGAGAGACAGTTATTATACACACACTGCTCCACTCTACTGTAGAGAGACAGTTATTATACACACACTGCTCCACTCTACTGTAGAGACAGTTATTATACACACACTGCTCCACTCTACTGTAGAGACAGTTATTATACACACACTGCTCCACTCTACTGTAGAGAGACAGTTATTATACACACACTGCTCCACTCTACTGTAGAGACAGTTATTATACACACACTGCTCCACTCTACTGTAGAGACAGTTATTATACACACACTGCTCCACTCTACTGTAGACGTTACACACTGCTCTACGTTACTTTACACCACACTGCTCCACTCTACTGTAGAGACAGTTATTATACACACACTGCTCCACTCTACTGTAGAGAGACAGTTATTATACACAGACAGAGACACAGACAGAAAGATACGGAGAGACACAGACAGCGAGAGAGAGACACAGACAGAGAGACAGACAGAGACACAGACAGAGGGACAGACAGAGAGAGAAACAGAGATACTAACCGGAGGTGTCTGATCTTCCAGGCCACGGTGTGAAACAGAGATACTAACCGGAGGTGTCTGATCTTCCAGGCCACGGTGTGAAACAGAGATACTAACCGGAGGTGTCTGATCTTCCAGGCCACGGTGTGAAACAGAGATACTAACCGGAGGTGTCTGATCTTCCAGGCCACGGTGTGAAACAGAGATACTAACCGGAGGTGTCTGATCTTCCAGGCCACGGTGTGAAACAGAGTGGAGGAGATGAACAGACCACTAAGCCCCGCCCCGTACAGCCAGGCAGCAGCAGCCTGCCATTGGTCCACAGACAGGAAGTAGAGTACAGACCCGCCCACCAGGCTGGGGATGATCCAGAGCTGTGGAGGTTCATGGGTAAACCGAGCATTATGGGTAGAACCAGGTACAGCAGGGTGAACAGCAGATGTGCTTCCAGAGGTAAGAGATGAATCAGTAGATGGGTTGAGTGTGTTTGGTGTAACTCACTCCATGTGTGGCACAGTTGGCAGCGTGTTCGTAGTCTGTAGGTTGATATCTCCTGCTGGATGGAACTCTGCCATTCATAAATCTGGAACACACCCCCAGGATACTTACTGTACATGTTTTATGTTTGTGTGTGTGTGTGTGTGTGTGTGTGTGTGTGTGTGTGTGTGTGTGAGTGTGTGTGTGTGTGCGTTGGCCTATATAAGTAGTGTCAGACTGTCCCAGGTACCGCTGAGTTAAAACCTTACTGTGGTGTGTGTGTGTGTGTGTGTGTGTGTGTGTGTGTGTGTGTGTGTGTGTGTGTGAGACGGTCATTCAGGGGGGGATTTACAGAACACCACTGTAATCCACATCACGTTATCTGAGTTTATCTGCCCTCCACGTTGCTAAGCAACCGTCTGCATGGCTACAGCCTCGTCTCTATGGCAACCACAGGACAGGTCCGAGTGTGTCCATTTCCTGATGTCAAAGACAAGACGTGTGTGTGTGTGTGTGTGTGTCTTTAATCAGCGGTAAATCTCTCAATCCCGGTTTACAGAGAGAGGCACATCTGGACATGTTACAAAACTACATTTCATAAGTCAACACACACACACACACACACACACACACACACACACACACACACACACACACACACACACACACACACACACACACACACACACACCGCAGGTTCCAGGGTAGTGCTGCTGGATGCCAGGTGTCTATGTGTGTTCCAGGGTAGTGCTGCTGGATGTCAGGTGTCTATGTGGGTTCCAGGGTAGTGCTGCTGGATGCCAGGTGTCTATGTGGGTTCCAGGGTAGTGCTGCTGGATGCCAGGTGTCTATGTGGGTTCCAGGGTAGTGCTGCTGGACGCCAGGTGTCTATGTGGGTTCCAGGGTAGTGCTGCTGGATGCCAGGTGTCTATGTGTGTTCCAGGGTAGTGCTGCTGGATGCCAGGTGTCTATGTGCCAGTGGGTTCCAGGGTAGTGCTGCTGGACGCCAGGTGTCTATGTGCCAGTGGGTTCCAGGGTAGTGCTGCTGGATGCCAGGTGTCTATGTGGGTTCCAGGGTAGTGCTGCTGGATGCCAGGTGTCTATGTGGGTTCCAGGGTAGTGCTGCTGGATGCCAGGTGTCTATGTGTCAGTGGGTTCCAGGGTAGTGCTGCTGGATGCCAGGTGTCTATGTGGGTTCCAGGGTAGTGCTGCTGGATGCCAGGTGTCTATGTGGGTTCCAGGGTAGTGCTGCTGGATGCCAGGTGTCTATGTGGGTTCCAGGGTAGTGCTGCTGGATGCCAGGTGTCTATGTGGGTTCCAGGGTAGTGCTGCTGGATGCCAGGTGTCTATGTGTCAGTGGGTTCCAGGGTAGTGCTGCTGGATGCCAGGTGTCTATGTGGGTTCCAGGGTAGTGCTGCTGGATGCCAGGTGTCTATGTGGGTTTCAGGGTAGTGCTGCTGGATGCCAGGTGTCTATGTGTGTTCCAGGGTAGTGCTGCTGGACACCAGGTGTCTATGTGGGTTCCAGGGTAGTGCTGCTGGATGCCAGGTGTCTATGTGGGTTCCAGGGTAGTGCTGCTGGACGCCAGGTGTCTATGTGCCAGTGGGTTCCAGGGTAGTGCTGCTGGACGCCAGGTGTCTATGTGTGTTCCAGGGTAGTGCTGCTGGATGCCAGGTGTCTATGTGCCAGTGGGTTCCAGGGTAGTGCTGCTGGATGCCAGGTGTCTATGTGTGTTCCAGGGTAGTGCTGCTGGATGCCAGGTGTCTATGTGTGTTCCAGGGTAGTGCTGCTGGATGCCAGGTGTCTATGTGCCAGTGGGTTCCAGGGTAGTGCTGCTGGATGCCAGGTGTCTATGTGTCAGTGGGTTCCAGGGTAGTGCTGCTGGATGCCAGGTGTCTATGTGTCAGTGGGTTCCAGGGTAGTGCTGCTGGATGCCAGGTGTCTATGTGGGTTTCAGGGTAGTACTGCTGGATGCCAGGTGTCTATGTGGGTTCCAGGGTAGTACTGCTGGATGCCAGGTGTCTATGTGGGTTTCAGGGTAGTGCTGCTGGACGCCAGGTGTCTATGTGGGTTCCAGGGTAGTGCTGCTGGATGCCAGGTGTCTATGTGTGTTCCAGGGTAGTGCTGCTGGATGCCAGGTGTCTATGTGTGTTCCAGGGTAGTGCTGCTGGATGCCAGGTGTCTATGTGTCAGTGGGTTCCAGGGTAGTGCTGCTGGATGCCAGGTGTCTATGTGGGTTCCAGGGTAGTGCTGCTGGATGCCAGGTGTCTATGTGTGTTCCAGGGTAGTGCTGCTGGATGCCAGGTGTCTATGTGGGTTTCAGGGTAGTGCTGCTGGATGCCAGGTGTCTATGTGGGTTCCAGGGTAGTGCTGCTGGATGCCAGGTGTCTATGTGGGTTCCAGGGTAGTGCTGCTGGACGCCAGGTGTCTATGTGTCAGTGGGTTCCAGGGTAGTGCTGCTGGATGCCAGGTGTCTATGTGGGTTCCAGGGTAGTGCTGCTGGATGCCAGGTGTCTATGTGTCAGTGGGTTCCAGGGTAGTGCTGCTGGATGCCAGGTATCTATGTGGGTTTCAGGGTAGTGCTGCTGGATGCCAGGTGTCTATGTGGGTTTCAGGGTAGTGCTGCTGGATGCCAGGTGTCTATGTGGGTTCCAGGGTAGTGCTGCTGGACGCCAGGTGTCTATGTGTGTTCCAGGGTAGTGCTGCTGGATGCCAGGTGTCTATGTGGGTTCCAGGGTAGTGCTGCTGGACGCCAGGTGTCTATGTGGGTTCCAGGGTAGTGCTGCTGGACGCCAGGTGTCTATGTGGGTTCCAGGGTAGTGCTGCTGGATGCCAGGTGTCTATGTGGGTTCCAGGGTAGTGCTGCTGGATGCCAGGTGTCTATGTGGGTTCCAGGGTAGTACTGCTGGATGCCAGGTGTCTATGTGGGTTTCCAGGGTAGTGCTGCTGGATGCCAGGTGTCTATGTGTGTTCAGGGTAGTACTGCTGGATGCCAGGTGTCTATGTGGGTTCCAGGTAGTGCTGCTGGATGCCAGGTGTCTATGTGGGTTCCAGGGTAGTGCTGCTGGATGCCAGGTGTCTATGTGGGTTCCAGGGTAGTGCTGCTGGATGCCAGGTGTCTATGTGTGTTCCAGGGTAGTGCTGCTGGATGCCAGGTGTCTATGTGTGTTCCAGGGTAGTGCTGCTGGATGCCAGGTGTCTATGTGGGTTCCAGGGTAGTGCTGCTGGATGCCAGGTGTCTATGTGTGTTCCAGGGTAGTGCTGCTGGACGCCAGGTGTCTATGTGGGTTTCAGGGTAGTGCTGCTGGATGCCAGGTGTCTATGTGGGTTTCAGGGTAGTGGGTTTCAGGGTAGTGGGTTCCAGGGTAGTGCTGCTGGATGCCAGGTGTCTATGTGGGTTTCAGGGTAGTGCTGCTGGATGCCAGGTGTCTATGTGGGTTCCAGGGTAGTGCTGCTGGATGCCAGGTGTCTATGTGGGTTCAGGGTAGTACTGCTGGACTGCCAGGTGTCTATGTGGGTTTCAGGGTAGTGCTGCTGGATGCCAGGTGTCTATGTGTGTTCCAGGGTAGTGCTGCTGGATGCCAGGTGTCTATGTGGGTTCCAGGGTAGTGCTGCTGGATGCCAGGTGTCTATGTGGGTTCCAGGGTAGTGCTGCTGGATGCCAGGTGTCTATGTGGGTTTCAGGGTAGTGCTGCTGGATGCCAGGTGTCTATGTGGGTTCCAGGGTAGTGCTGCTGGATGCCAGGTGTCTATGTGGGTTCCAGGGTAGTGCTGCTGGACGCCAGGTGTCTATGTGGGTTCCAGGGTAGTGCTGCTGGATGCCAGGTGTCTATGTGGGTTTCAGGGTAGTGCTGCTGGACGCCAGGTGTCTATGTGGGTTCCAGGGTAGTGCTGCTGGATGCCAGGTGTCTATGTGGGTTCCAGGGTAGTGCTGCTGGATGCCAGGTGTCTATGTGGGTTTCCAGGGTAGTGCTGCTGGATGCCAGGTGTCTATGTGGGTTCCAGGGTAGTGCTGCTGGATGCCAGGTGTCTATGTGGGTTCCAGGGTAGTGCTGCTGGATGCCAGGTGTCTATGTGGGTTCCAGGGTAGTGCTGCTGGACGCCAGGTGTCTATGTGGGTTCCAGGGTAGTGCTGCTGGATGCCAGGTGTCTATGTGGGTTCCAGGGTAGTGCTGCTGGATGCCAGGTGTCTATGTGGGTTCCAGGGTAGTACTGCTGGATGCCAGGTGTCTATGTGGGTTCCAGGGTAGTGCTGCTGGATGCCAGGTGTCTATGTGGGTTTCAGGGTAGTGCTGCTGGATGCCAGGTGTCTATGTGTCAGTGGGTTCCAGGGTAGTGCTGCTGGATGCCAGGTGTCTATGTGGGTTTCAGGGTAGTGCTGCTGGATGCCAGGTGTCTATGTGGGTTCCAGGGTAGTGCTGCTGGACGCCAGGTGTCTATGTGGGTTCCAGGGTAGTGCTGCTGGATGCCAGGTGTCTATGTGGGTTCCAGGGTAGTGCTGCTGGACGCCAGGTGTCTATGTGGGTTCCAGGGTAGTGCTGCTGGACGCCAGGTGTCTATGTGGGTTCCAGGGTAGTGGGTTCCAGGGTAGTGCTGCTGGATGCCAGGTGTCTATGTGGGTTCCAGGGTAGTGCTGCTGGATGCCAGGTGTCTATGTGCCAGTGGGTTCCAGGGTAGTGCTGCTGGATGCCAGGTGTCTATGTGCCAGTGGGTTCCAGGGTAGTGCTGCTGGATGCCAGGTGTCTATGTGCCAGTGGGTTCCAGGGTAGTGCTGCTGGACGCCAGGTGTCTATGTGGGTTCCAGGGTAGTGGGTTCAGGTAGTGTTCCAGGTAGTGCTGCTGGATGCCAGGTGTCTATGTGGGTTTCAGGGTAGTGCTGCTGGATGCCAGGTGTCTATGTGCCAGTGGGTTCCAGGGTAGTGCTGCTGGATGCCAGGTGTCTATGTGCCTGGGTTCCAGGGTAGTGCTGCTGGATGCCAGGTGTCTATGTGGGTTTCAGGGTAGTGCTGCTGGACGCCAGGTGTCTATGTGTGTTCCAGGGTAGTGCTGCTGGATGCCAGGTGTCTATGTGGGTTCCAGGGTAGTGCTGCTGGATGCCAGGTGTCTATGTGTCAGTGGGTTTCAGGGTAGTGCTGCTGGATGCCAGGTGTCTATGTGGGTTCCAGGGTAGTGCTGCTGGATGCCAGGTGTCTATGTGGGTTCCAGGGTAGTGCTGCTGGATGCCAGGTGTCTATGTGGGTTCCAGGGTAGTACTGCTGGATGCCAGGTGTCTATGTGGGTTCCAGGGTAGTGCTGCTGGATGCCAGGTGTCTATGTGGGTTTCAGGGTAGTGCTGCTGGACGCCAGGTGTCTATGTGGGTTCCAGGGTAGTGCTGCTGGACGCCAGGTGTCTATGTGGGTTCCAGGGTAGTGCTGCTGGACGCCAGGTGTCTATGTGGGTTCCAGGGTAGTGCTGCTGGACGCCAGGTGTCTATGTGGGTTCCAGGGTAGTGGGTTCCAGGGTAGTGCTGCTGGATGCCAGGTGTCTATGTGGGTTCCAGGGTAGTGCTGCTGGATGCCAGGTGTCTATGTGCCAGTGGGTTCCAGGGTAGTGCTGCTGGATGCCAGGTGTCTATGTGCCAGTGGGTTCCAGGGTAGTGCTGCTGGATGCCAGGTGTCTATGTGGGTTCCAGGGTAGTGCTGCTGGACGCCAGGTGTCTATGTGGGTTCCAGGGTAGTGCTGCTGGATGCCAGGTGTCTATGTGCCAGTGGGTTCCAGGGTAGTGCTGCTGGATGCCAGGTGTCTATGTGGGTTTCAGGGTAGTGCTGCTGGACGCCATGTGTCTATGTGCCAGTGGGTTCCAGGATAGTGCTGCTGGACGCCAGGTGTCTATGTGGGTTTCAGGGTAGTGCTGCTGGACGCCAGGTGTCTATGTGGGTTCCAGGGTAGTGCTGCTGGACGCCAGGTGTCTATGTGGGTTCCAGGGTAGTGCTGCTGGATGCCAGGTGTCTATGTGGGTTCCAGGGTAGTGCTGCTGGACGCCAGGTGTCTATGTGGGTTCCAGGGTAGTGCTGCTGGACGCCAGGTGTCTATGTGGGTTCCAGGGTAGTGCTGCTGGATGCCAGGTGTCTATGTGCCAGTGGGTTCCAGGGTAGTGCTGCTGGACGCCAGGTGTCTATGTGGGTTTCAGGGTAGTGCTGCTGGATGCCAGGTGTCTATGTGGGTTTCAGGGTAGTGCTGCTGGACGCCAGGTGTCTATGTGGGTTCCAGGGTAGTGCTGCTGGATGCCAGGTGTCTATGTGGGTTTCAGGGTAGTGCTGCTGGATGCCAGGTGTCTATGTGGGTTCCAGGGTAGTGCTGCTGGATGCCAGGTGTCTATGTGGGTTCCAGGGTAGTGCTGCTGGACGCCAGGTGTCTATGTGGGTTCCAGGGTAGTGCTGCTGGATGCCAGGTGTCTATGTGGGTTCCAGGGTAGTGCTGCTGGATGCCAGGTGTCTATGTGGGTTTCAGGGTAGTGCTGCTGGACGCCAGGTGTCTATGTGGGTTCCAGGGTAGTGCTGCTGGATGCCAGGTGTCTATGTGGGTTCCAGGGTAGTGCTGCTGGACGCCAGGTGTCTATGTGGGTTCCAGGGTAGTGCTGCTGGACGCCAGGTGTCTATGTGGGTTTCAGGGTAGTGCTGCTGGACGCCAGGTGTCTATGTGGGTTCCAGGGTAGTGCTGCTGGATGCCAGGTGTCTATGTGGGTTCCAGGGTAGTGCTGCTGGACGCCAGGTGTCTATGTGTCAGTGGGTTCCAGGGTAGTGCTGCTGGACGCCAGGTGTCTATGTGGGTTCCAGGGTAGTGCTGCTGGACGCCAGGTGTCTATGTGGGTTCCAGGGTAGTGCTGCTGGATGCCAGGTGTCTATGTGGGTTCCAGGGTAGTGCTGCTGGACGCCAGGTGTCTATGTGGGTTCCAGGGTAGTGCTGCTGGACGCCAGGTGTCTATGTGGGTTCCAGGGTAGTGGGTTCCAGGGTAGTGCTGCTGGATGCCAGGTGTCTATGTGGGTTCCAGGGTAGTGCTGCTGGACGCCAGGTGTCTATGTGGGTTCCAGGGTAGTGCTGCTGGATGCCAGGTGTCTATGTGGGTTTCAGGGTAGTGCTGCTGGATGCCAGGTGTCTATGTGGGTTTCAGGGTAGTGGGTTTCAGGGTAGTGGGTTCCAGGGTAGTGCTGCTGGACGCCAGGTGTCTATGTGGGTTCCAGGGTAGTGCTGCTGGACGCCAGGTGTCTATGTGGGTTCCAGGGTAGTGCTGCTGGATGCCAGGTGTCTATGTGGGTTCCAGGGTAGTACTGCTGGATGCCAGGTGTCTATGTGTGTTCCAGGGTAGTGGGTTCCAGGGTAGTGCTGCTGGACGCCAGGTGTCTATGTGGGTTCCAGGGTAGTGCTGCTGGACGCCAGGTGTCTATGTGTTCCAGGGTAGTGGGTTCCAGGGTAGTGCTGCTGGACGCCAGGTGTCTATGTGGGTTCCAGGGTAGTGCTGCTGGACGCCAGGTGTCTATGTGGGTTCCAGGGTAGTGCTGCTGGATGCCAGGTGTCTATTTGGGTTCCAGGGTAGTGCTGCTGGATGCCAGGTGTCTATGTGGGTTCCAGGGTAGTGCTGCTGGATGCCAGGTGTCTATGTGGGTTTCAGGGTAGTGCTGCTGGATGCCAGGTGTCTATGTGGGTTCCAGGGTAGTGCTGCTGGATGCCAGGTGTCTATGTGGGTTCCAGGGTAGTGCTGCTGGATGCCAGGTGTCTATGTGGGTTCCAGGGTAGTGCTGCTGGATGCCAGGTGTCTATGTGTGTTCCAGGGTAGTGCTGCTGGATGCCAGGTGTCTATGTGTGTTCCAGGGTAGTGCTGCTGGATGCCAGGTGTCTATGTGGGTTCCAGGGTAGTGCTGCTGGATGCCAGGTGTCTATGTGTGTTCCAGGGTAGTGCTGCTGGATGCCAGGTGTCTATGTTGGTTCCAGGGTAGTACTGCTGGATGCCAGGTGTCTATGTGGGTTCCAGGGTAGTGCTGCTGGATGCCAGGTGTCTATGTGGGTTCCAGGGTAGTACTGCTGGATGCCAGGTGTCTATGTGGGTTCCAGGGTAGTGCTGCTGGATGCCAGGTGTCTATGTGTATTTCAGGGTAGTGCTGCTGGATGCCAGGTGTCTATGTGGGTTCCAGGGTAGTGCTGCTGGATGCCAGGTGTCTATGTGTGTTCCAGGGTAGTACTGCTGGATGCCAGGTGTCTATGTGGGTTTCAGGGTAGTGCTGCTGGATGCCAGGTGTCTATGTGTGTTCCAGGGTAGTGCTGCTGGATGCCAGGTGTCTATGTGGGTTCCAGGGTAGTGCTGCTGGATGCCAGGTGTCTATGTGTGTTCCAGGGTAGTGCTGCTGGATGCCAGGTGTCTATGTGGGTTCCAGGGTAGTGCTGCTGGATGCCAGGTGTCTATGTGGATGCCAGGTGTCTATGTGGATGCCAGGTGTCTATGTGGGTTCTAGTCTTCTAGTTCTTGTCTAGTCAGCTGTGTTATCTGATTCCAGGCCTAGCAGAAGCCGTGTGACAGGGAAGGATTCAGGGAAGGATTCGGGGAAGGATTCAGGGAAGGATTCAGGGAAGGATTCAGGGAAGGATTCGGGGAAGGATTCAGGGAAGGATTCAGGGAAGGATTCGGGGAAGGATTCAGGGAAGGATTCAGGGAAGGATTCAGGGAAGGATTCAGGGAAGGATTCAGGGAAGGATTCAGGGTAGGATTCAGGGAAGGATTCAGGGAAGGATTCGGGGAAGGATTCAGGGAAGGATTCAGGGAAGGATTCGGGGAAGGATTCGGGGAAGGATTCAGGGTAGGATTCAGGGAAGGATTCAGGGAAGGATTCAGGGAAGGATTCAGGGAAGGATTCAGGGAAGGATTCAGGGAAGCTATTTACTTCCAAGTTGTGGTTGGTTAGTTGCATTATTCCACATTCCTTTCAGTATTTTCTCTAAATCCGTATCAGTATTTTCTCTTAATCTGTTTCAGTATTTTCTCTAAATCCCTTTCTACCATTTTGATGTAAAAGTGGGATATAAGATGATCCATTTCCCCATATAGCAGAATGCAGGCTGCTCTAACATGCCTTATTGAGCTCATAAAGGTTTTAGTTACCTAGAGAGCTACTGGATATGCAGGCTGCTGTAACACGCCTTATTGAGCTCATAAAGGTTTTAGTTACCTAGAGAGCTACTGGATCCGCAGGCTGCTGTAACACGCCTTATTGAGCTCATAAAGGTTTTAGTTACCTAGAGAGCTACTGGATACGCAGGCTGCTGTAACACGCCTTATTGAGCTCATAAAGGTTTTAGTTACCTAGAGAGCTACTGGATACGCAGGCTGCTGTAACACGCCTTATTGAGCTCATAAAGGTTTTAGTTACCTAGAGAGCTACTGGATACGCAGGCTGCTGTAACACGCCTTATTGAGCTCATAAAGGTTTTAGTTACCTAGAGAGCTACTGGATATGCAGGTTGCTGTAACACGCCTTATTGAGCTCATAAAGGTTTTAGTTACCTAGAGAGCTACTGGATACGCAGGCTGCTGTAACACGCCTTATTGAGCTCATAAAGGTTTTAGTTACCTAGAGAGCTACTGGATACGCAGGCTGCTGTAACACGCCTTATTGAGCTCATAAAGGTTTTAGTTACCTAGAGAGCTACTGGATACGCAGGCTGCTGTAACACGCCTTATTGAGCTCATAAAGGTTTTAGTTACCTAGAGAGCTACTGGATACGCAGGCTGCTGTAACACGCCTTATTGAGCTCATAAAGGTTTTAGTTACCTAGAGAGCTACTGGATACGCAGGCTGCTGTAACACGCCTTATTGAGCTCATAAAGGTTTTAGTTACCTAGAGAGCTACTGGATACGCTGGCTGCTGTAACACGCCTTATTGAGCTCATAAAGGTTTTAGTTACCTAGAGAGCTACTGGATACGCAGGCTGCTGTAACACGCCTTATTGAGCTCATAAAGGTTTTAGTTACCTAGAGAGCTACTGGATACGCAGGCTGCTGTAACACGCCTTATTGAGCTCATAAAGGTTTTAGTTACCTAGAGAGCTACTGGATACGCAGGCTGCTGTAACACGCCTTATTGAGCTCATAAAGGTTTTAGTTACCTAGAGAGCTACTGGATACGCAGGCTGCTGTAACACGCCTTATTGAGCTCATAAAGGTTTTAGTTACCTAGAGAGCTACTGGATATGCAGGCTGCTGTAACACGCCTTATTGAGCTCATAAAGGTTTTAGTTACCTAGAGAGCTACTGGATACGCAGGCTGCTGTAACACGCCTTATTGAGCTCATAAAGGTTTTAGTCACCTAGAGAGCTACTGGATACGCAGGCTGCTGTAACACGCCTTATTGAGCTCATAAAGGTTTTAGTTACCTAGAGAGCTACTGGATACGCAGGCTGCTGTAACACGCCTTATTGAGCTCATAAAGGTTTTAGTTACCTAGAGAGCTACTGGATACGCAGGCTGCTGTAACACGCCTTATTGAGCTCATAAAGGTTTTAGTTACCTAGAGAGCTACTGGATACGCAGGCTGCTGTAACACGCCTTATTGAGCTCATAAAGGTTTTAGTTACCTAGAGAGCTACTGGATATGCAGGCTGCTGTAACACGCCTTATTGAGCTCATAAAGGTTTTAGTTACCTAGAGAGCTACTGGATATGCAGGTTGCTGTAACACGCCTTATTGAGCTCATAAAGGTTTTAGTTACCTAGAGAGCTACTGGATACGCAGGCTGCTGTAACACGCCTTATTGAGCTCATAAAGGTTTTAGTTACCTAGAGAGCTACTGGATACGCAGGCTGCTGTAACACGCCTTATTGAGCTCATAAAGGTTTTAGTTACCTAGAGAGCTACTGGATATGCAGGCTGCTGTAACACGCCTTATTGAGCTCATAAAGGTTTTAGTTACCTAGAGAGCTACTGGATACGCAGGCTGCTGTAACACGCCTTATTGAGCTCAAAGGTGGTGAGAGCAGCTGATTAGTAAACTGAGTTAGAGCAGGGCTGGAGCAAAAGCCTACACTACCAGTATCTCTTCAGTAGCAGAGTGAGAGGGTGGTTGGTCTCACTGTGGCTCCATCACTCTTCTGTCAGCTAGTGGACGACAGGTGTGTGTGTGTGTGTCTCTGAAGGGACAGAGGCTCTGATCAGAGAAAGCATTGTTATCCTCCGAAAGAGGGGCATCTCTGCCTCCATCTCTCTCTCCATCTCTCCCTCCATCTCTCCCTCCATCTCTCCATCCATCTCTCCCTCCATCCATCTCTCCCTCCATCTCTCCCTCCATCTCTCCATCCATCTCTCCCTCCATCTCTCCCTCCATCTCTCTCTCCATCTCTCCCACCATTTCTGCCTCCATCTCTCCCTCCATCTCTCCCTCCATCTCTGCCTCCATCTCTCCCTCCATGTCCCTCTCTCTCCCTCCATTTCTGCCTCCATCTCTCCCTCCATCTCTCCCTCCATTTCCCTCTCTCTCCCTCCATGTCCCTCTCTCTCCCTCCATCTCTGCCTCCATCTCTCTCTCCATCTCTCCCTCCATATCTCCCTCCATGTCCCTCTCTCTCCCTCCATCTCTCCCTCCATCTCTGCCTCCATCTCTCCCTCCATCTCTCCATCCATTTCCCTCTCTCCCCACTCTCCCTTTCCCTCCCCCTCTCTCTTCCCGTCTGTCTCTATCATTAGTGTGAGCGGTCAAGGCTTATCTAACAACCCTCCTTTGGTATCACCATTATAATGAAACACACACACTAAGGGGGGTGGCTGTGTCTACCTCGGCTGGACTTGAACTTTCACCTGCTCTCTCTCTCACATTCCGCTTGTTGCGTTAGAATGGGAAACTATAATCTGTACCAGTGAACAGAATGTTATTAATGCTGAATATCAGCCCAGCCTGCACAGCCGTGGAGTCTGATCCAGCAGATCTTTAAATCTAAGAGGATCTGTCTCAGGATCCTGCTAGTGGCAAGACACACACACTTGTCCCCCAGTGCATCGGTGGCTTCACCGTGCCAAAACCCAACTCCTCTCAACTAACCTAACCCCAACCGTCAACCAACCTAACCCCAACCGTCAACCAACCTAACCCCAACCGTCAACTAACCTAACCCCAACCATCCTAACCCCAACCGTCAACCAACCTAACCCCAACCGTCAACTAACCTAACCCCAACCATCCTAATACCAACCGTCAACCAACCTAATACCAACCGTCAACCAACCTAACCTTAACCGTCAACCAACCTAATCCCAACCGTCAACCAACCTAACCCCAACCGTCAACCAACCTAACCCCAACCATCAACTAACCTAACCCCAACCATCAACCGACCTAACCCCAACCGTCAACTAACCTAATCCCAACCGTCAACTAACCTAACCCCAACCATCAACCGACCTAACCCCAACCGTCAACTAACCTAACCCCAACCGTCAACTAACCTAACCCCAACCATCAACTAACCTAACCCCAACCATCCTAACACCAACCGTCAACCAACCTAACCCCAACCGTCAACCAACCTAACCCCAACCGTCAACCAACCTAACCCAACCGTCAACTAACCTAACCCCAACCGTCAACTAACCTAACACCAACTGTCAACCAACCTAACCCCAACCATCAACCGACCTAACCCCAACCGTCAACTAACCTAACCCCAACCATCAACTAACCTAACCCCAACCATCCTAACACCAACCGTCAACCAACCTAACCCCAACCGTCAACCAACCTAACCCAACCGTCAACTAACCTAACCCCAACCGTCAACTAACCTAACACCAACTGTCAACTAACCTAACCCCAACCGTCAACCAACCTAACCCCAACCGTCAACCAACCTAATCCCAACCGTCAACAAACCTAACCCCAATTGTCAACTAACCGACAAACAACAATATTGGTTAGTTAGTTCAATAAAACGGCACTTTATCAAACAGAACTTTATCAGAGTAATATTAATGTCTCTGTGTAGAATAATATTCTGCCTACCTTCTATATGGGATCTTCTTAAAGTTCATACCGGCGACAACATGTATCTGTTTCCCTCGCCGCCGTTACTGTTCTCAACCTGCGAGGACGCAACAGATTTCCCTGTGCGTTCCAACACAAACAGGCACACACACCGGTCCAGAGGAACAGACACACATAGACCCTGTTGAGAGAGAGAGAGAGAGAGAGAGAGAGAGAGAGAGAGAGAGAGAGAGAGAGAGAGAGAGAGAGAGAGAGAGAGAGAGAGAGAGAGAGAGAGAGAGAGAGAGAGAGAGAGAGAGAGAGAGAGAGAGAGAGAGAGAGAGAGAGAGAGAGAGAGAGAGAGAGAGAGAGAGAGAGAGAGAGAGAGAGAGAGAGAGAGAGAGAGAGAGAGAGAGAGAGAGAGAGAACAAACCCAATTTTGATAAACTCCCTTATCTACTGGGTGAAAAACCACAGTGTGCCATCACAGCTGCAAGATTTGTGACCTGTTGCCACAAGAAAAGGGCAACCAGTGAAGAACAAACACCATTGTAAATACAACCCATATTTATGTTTATTTATTTTCCCATTTGTACTTTAACTATTTGCACATTGTTACAACACTGTATATATACATAATATGACATTTGAAATGTCTTTATTCTTTTGGAACTTCTGAGTGTAATGTTTACTGTTAATATTTATAGTTTATTTCACTTTAGTTTATTATCTACTTCCCTTGCTTTGACAATGTTAACATACGTTTCCCTTGCCAATAAAGCCCTTAAATTAAAATAGAGAGAGAGAGAGAGAGAGAGAGAGAGAGAGAGAGAGAGAGAGAGAGAGAGAGAGAGAGAGAGAGAGAGAGAGAGAGAGAGAGAGAGAGAGAGAGAGAGAGAGAGAGAGAGAGAGAGAGAGAGAGAGAGAGAGAGAGAGAGAGAGAGAGAGAGAGACGGAGAGAGAGAGACGGAGAGAGAGAGACGGAGAGACAGAGAGAGAGAGAGAGAGAGAGAGAGAGAGAGAGAGAGACGCTGCTGCTACTCTGTTTATTATCTATCCTGATTGGCTAGTCACTTTTACCCCTACCTACATGTACATATTACCTCAACTACCAACACTGCTGCTACTCTGTTTATTATCTATCCTGATTGACTAGTCTCTTTTACCCCTACCTACATGTACATATTACCTCAACTACCAACACTGCTGCTACTCTGTTTATTATCTATCCTGATTGGCTAGTCACTTTTACCCCTACCTACATGTACATATTACCTCAACTACCAACACTGCTGCTACTCTGTTTATTATCTATCCTGATTGGCTAGTCACTTTTACCCCTACCTACATGTACATATTACCTCAACTACCAACACTGCTGCTACTCTGTTTATTATCTATCCTGATTGGCTAGTCTCTTTTACCCCTACCTACATGTACATATTACCTCAACTACCAACACTGCTGCTACTCTGTTTATTATCTATCCTGATTGGCTAGTCTCTTTTACCCCTACCTACATGTACATATTACCTCAACTACCAACACTGCTGCTACTCTGTTTATTATCTATCCTGATTGACTAGTCACTTTTACCCCTACCTACATGTACATATTACCTCAACTACCAACACTGCTGCTACTCTGTTTATTATCTATCCTGATTGACTAGTCACTTTTACCCCTACCTACATGTACATATTACCTCAACTACCAACACTGCTGCTACTCTGTTTATTATCTATCCTGATTGACTAGTTACTTTTACCCCTACCTACAGTGGGGGAAAAAAGTATTTAGTCAGCCACCAATTGTGGAAGTTCTCCAACTTAAAAAGATGAGAGAGGCCTGTAATTCTCACCATAGATACACGTCAACTATGACAGACAAAATGAGGAAAAAAATTCCAGAAAATCACATTGTAGGATTTTTTATGAATTTATTTGCAAATTATGGTGGAAAATAAGTATTTGGTCAATAACAAAAGTTTCTCAATACTTTGTTATATACCCTTTGTTGGCAATGACACAGGTCAAACGTTTTCTGTAAGTCTTCACAAGGTTTTCACACACTGTTGCTGGTATTTTGGCCCATTCCTCCATGCAGATCTCCTCTAGAGCAGTGATGTTTTGGGGCTGTCGCTGGGCAACACGGACTTTCAACTCCCTCCAAAGATTTTCTATGGGGTTGAGATCTAGAGACTGGCTAGGCCACTCCAGGACCTTGAAATGCTTCTTACGAAGCCACTCCTTCGTTGCCCGGGCGGTGTGTTTGGGATCATTGTCATGCTGAAAGACCCAGCCACGTTTCATCTTCAATGCCCTTGCTGATGGAAGGAGGTTTTCACTCAAAATCTCACGATACATGGCCCCATTCATTCTTTCCTTTACACGGATCAGTCGTCCTGGTCCCTTTGCAGAAAAACAGCCCCAAAGCATGATGTTTCCACCCCCATGCTTCACAGTAGGTATGGTGTTCTTTGGATGCAACTCAGCATTCTTTGTCCTCCAAACACGACGAGTTGAGTTTTTACCAAAAAGTTCTATTTTGGTTTCATCTGACCATATGACATTCTCCCAATCCTCTTCTGGATCATCCAAATGCACTCTAGCAAACTTCAGACGGGCCTGGACATGTACTGGCTTAAGCAGGGGGACACGTCTGGCACTGCAGGATTTGAGTCCCTGGCGGCGTAGTGTGTTACTGATGGTAGGCTTTGTTACTTTGGTCCCAGCTCTCTGCAGGTCATTCACTAGGTCCCCCCGTGTGGTTCTGGGATTTTTGCTCACCGTTCTTGTGATCATTTTGACCCCACGGGGTGAGATCTTGCGTGGAGCCCCAGATCGAGGGAGATTATCAGTGGTCTTGTATGTCTTCCATTTCCTAATAATTGCTCCCACAGTTGATTTCTTCAAACCAAGCTGCTTACCTATTGCAGATTCAGTCTTCCCAGCCTGGTGCAGGTCTACAATTTTGTTTCTGGTGTCCTTTGACAGCTCTTTGGTCTTGGCCATAGTGGAGTTTGGAGTGTGACTGTTTGAGGTTGTGGACAGGTGTCTTTTATACTGATAACAAGTTCAAACAGGTGCCATTAATACAGGTAACGAGTGGAGGACAGAGGAGCCTCTTAAAGAAGAAGTTACAGGTCTGTGAGAGCCAGAAATCTTGCTTGTTTGTAGGTGACCAAATACTTATTTGCCACCATAATTTGCAAATAAATTCATTAAAAATCCTACAATGTGATTTTCTGGATTTTTTTTCTCAATTTGTCTGTCATAGTTGACGTGTACCTATGATGAAAATTACAGGCCTCTCTCATCTTTTTAAGTGGGAGAACTTGCACAATTGGTGGCTGACTAAATACTTTTTTCCCCCACTGTATATAGCCTCATTATTATCTTGGCTAACCTGTACCCCCACACATTGACTCAGTACCGGTACCCCCTGTATATAGCCTCATTTTTACCTGGACTAACCTGTACCCCCACACATTGACTTGGTACCGGTACCCCCTGTATATAGCCTCATTATTATCTTGACTAACCTGTACCCCCACACATTGACTTGGTACCGGTACCCCCTGTATATAGCCTCATTATTATCTTGACTAACCTGTACCCCCACACATTGACTAGGTACCGGTACCCCCTGTATATAGCCTCATTATTATCTTGACTAACCTGTACCCCCACACATTGACTTGGTACCGGTACCCCCTGTATATAGCCTCATTATTACCTTGACTAACCGGTGCCCCAGCACATTGACTCAGTACCGGTACCCCCAGTATATAGCCTCATTATTTTATTGGGTTACCATTTTGTCCTTTCGTTTATTTAGCAAAATTTTTCTTACTTTATATATTTTTTTGCATTGTTGGTTAAGGGTAAGTAAGCATTTCACAGTAAGGTCTACACCTGTTGTTTTCAGGGAATATGACAAATATGATTTGATTTGAATACATACCTTGACAACAACGGGCAGACATCTTGGACGCAGTCTCCAGTTCATACCTCAGTGTCTGAAATTATGAAAATGATTGTTGTCAGACTGCCCCCTCTCCTGGTGACAAGCACAGTAGAATATCAATAATATATATAGAATATATATCCACTGATAGAACAATGAGAAACATTATTATTTGGAACTTATTTTGTACATCATGTTTCTGCCACCGTCTCTTACGACCGAAAAAGAGCTTCTGGATATCAGGACAGCGATTACTCACCTCGTATTGGACGAAGATTTTTTCTTCAACGAGGAGGCCGCGAAGGATATCCTACAGACACCCAACAAGGCCCAAATCCCCGTCATTCGCATGAGTAAGAGACGGAGATATCGTGGACATAGGTCGGGGTGCCTTGTAAGGATCCGACGGCGAGCGAGTAAACTGCCTCTACCATCAATCCTATTAGCCAACGTTCAATCATTTGAAAATAAATTGGATGACCTAAGATTACGGTTATCCTACCAACGGGACATTAAAAACTGTAATATCTTATGTTTCACCGAGTCGTGGCTGAACAACGACATGGACAACATACAGCTAGCGGGCTATACGCTACATCGGCAGGATAGAACGGCTGACTCCGGTAAGACAAGGGGTGGTGGTCTGTGTATATTTGTAAACAACAGCTGGTGCACAAAATCTAATACTAAGGAAGTCTCGAGGTTTTGCTCGCCTGAGGTAGAGTATCTTATGATAAGCTGTAGAACACACTATTTACCAAGAGAGTTATCTATATTTTTCATAGCTGTCTATTTACCACCACAAACCGATGCTGGCACTAAGATTGCACTCAATGAGCTGTATGAGGCCATAACTAAGCAGGAAAACGCTCATCCAGAGGCAGCGCTCCTAGTGGCCGGGGACATTAATGCAGGGAAACTTAAATCCGTTCTACCTCATTTCTACCAGCATGTTAAATGTGCAACCAGAGGAAAAAAAACTCTAGACCACCTTTACTCCACACACAGAGACGCATACAAAGCTCTCCCTCGCCCTCCATTTGGCAAATCTGACCATAACTCTATCCTCCTGATTCCTGCTTACAAGCAAAAACTAAAGCAGGAAGCACCAGTGGTTAATAAAAAAGTGGTCAGATGACGCAGATGCTAAGCTACAGGACTGTTTTGCTAGCACAGACTGGAAAATGTTCTGGGATTCTTCAGATAGCATTGAGGAGTACACCACATCAGTCACTGGCTTCATCAATAAGTGCATCGATGACGTCGTCCTCACAGTGACCGTACGTACATACCCCAACCAGAAGCCATGGATTACAGGAAACATCCGCACTGAGCTAAAGGGTAGAGCTGCCACTTTCAAGGAGCGGGACTCTAACCCGGACGCTTATAAGAAATTCTGCTATGCCCTTCCGACGAACCATCAAACAGGCAAAGAGTCAATACAGGACTAAGATTGAATCCTACTACACCGGCTCCAACGCTCGTCAGATGTGGCAGGGCTTGAAAACTATTACAGACTACATAGGGAAGCACAGCCGCTTCCCTACCAGACGAGCTAGATCACTTCTACGCTCGTTTGAGGCAAGCAACACTGAAGCATGCATGAGAGCATCAACTGTTCCAGACGACTGTGTGATCACGCTCTCCGTAGCCGATGTGAGTAAGACTTTTAAGCAGGTCAACATTCACAAGGCCGCAGGGCCAGACGGATTACCAGGACGTGTACTCCGAGCATGCGCTGACCAACTGGCAAGTGTCTTCACTGATATTTTCAACTTGCCCTTGACTGAGTCTGTAATACCAACATGTTTCAAGCAGACCACCATAGTCCCTGTGCCCAAGAACACCAAGGTAACCTGCCTAAATGACTACAGACCCGTAGCACTCACGTCTGTAGCCATGAAGTGCTTTGAAAGGCTGGTCATGGCTCACATCAACACCATTATCCCAGAAACCCTAGATGCACAGATTATGCAATCTCTATTGCACTCCACACTGCCCTTTCCCACCTGGACAAAAGGAACACCTACGTGAGAATGCTATTCATTGACTACAGCTCAGCATTCAACACCATAGTGCCCTCAAAGCTCATCACTAAGCTAAGGACCCTGGGACTAAACACCTCCCTCTCCAACTGGATCCTGGACTTCCTGACGGGCCGCCCCCAGGTGGTAAGGGTAGGTAACAACACATCTGCCACACTGATTCTCAACACGGGGGCCCCTCAGGGGTGCGTACTCAGCCCCCTACTGTACTCCCTGTTCACCCATGACTGCATGGCCAGGCAAGACTCCAACACAATCATTAAGTTTGCCGACGACACAACAGTGGTAGGCCTGATCACAGACAACGACGAGACAGCCTATAGGGAGGAGGTCAGAGACCTGGCCGTGTGGTGCCAGGATAACAACCTCTCCCTCAACGTGACCAAGACAAAGGAGATGATTGTGGACTACAGGAAAAGAAGGACCGAGCACGCCCCCATTCTCATCGACGGGGCTGTAGTGGAGCAGGTTGAGAGCTTCAAGTTCCTTGGTGTCCACATCACCAACAAACTATCATGGTCCAAACACACCAAGACAATCATGAATAGGGCACAACAAAGCCTATTCCCCCTCAGGAGACTGAAAAGATTTGGCATGGATCCTCAGATCCTCAAAAAGTGCTACAGCTGCACCATCGAGAGCATCCTGACTGGTTGCATCACTGCCTGGTATGGCAACTACTCGGCCTCCGACCGCAAGGCACTACAGAGGGTAGTGCGTACCTCCCAGTACATCACTGGGGCCAAGCTTCCTGCCATCCAGGACCTCTATACCAGGCGGTGTCAGAGGAAGGCCCTCAAAATTGTCAATGACTCCAGCCACCCTAGTCATAGACTGTTCTCTCTGCTACTGCACGGCAAGCGGTACCTGAGCGCCAAGTCTAGGTCCAAAAGGCTTCTTAACAGCTTCTACCCCCAAGCCATAAGACTCCTGAACAGCTAATCAAATGGTTACCCGGACTATTTGCATTGTCCCCCACACTCCACCCCCAACCCACTCTTTTACGCTGCTGCTACTCTGTTTATTATCTATGCATAGTTACTTTAACTATACCTACATGTACATATTACGTCAATTACCTTGACTAACTGGTGCTCCCGCACATTGACTCTGTACCGGTACCCCCTGTATCTAGCCTCTCTACTGTTATTACACATTGACTCTGTACCGGTACCCCCTGTATATAGCCTGTATATTGACTCTGTACCGGTACCCCCTGTATATAGCCTGTATATTGACTCTGTACCGGTACCTCCTGTATATAGCTGTATATAGCCTGTATATTGACTCTGTACCGGTACCCCCTTTATATAGCCTGTATATTGACTCTGTTACGGTACCCCCTTTATATAGCCTGTATATTGACTCTGTTACGGTACCCCCTGTATATAGCCTGTATATTGACTCTGTACCGGTACCCCCTGTATATAGCCTGTATATTGACTCTGTACCGGTACCCCCTGTATATAGCCTGTATATTGACTCTGTTCGGGTACCCCCTGTATATAGCCTGTATATTGACTCTGTACCGGTACCCCCTGTATATAGCCTGTATATTGACTCTGTACCGGTACCCCCTGTATATAGCCTGTATATTGACTCTGTACCGGTACCCCCTGTATATAGCCTGTATATTGACTCTGTACCGGTACCCCCTGTATATAGCCTGTATATTGACTCTGTACCGGTACCCCCTGTATATAGCCTGTATATTGACTCTGTTCCGGTACCCCCTGTATATAGCCTCGCTACTGTTATTACACATTGACTCTGTACCGGTACCCCACTGTATATATAGCCTCCCTACTGTTATTACACATTGACTCTGTACCAGTACCCCCTGTATATAGCCTCTCTACTGTTATTTCCCATTGACTCTGTACCGGTACCCCCTGTATATAGCCTGTATATTGACTCTGTTCCGGTACCCCCTGTATATAGCCTGTATATTGACTCTGTACCGGTACCCCCTGTATATAGCCTGTATATTGACTCTGTACCGGTACCCCCTGTATATAGCCTGTATATTGACTCTGTACCGGTACCCCCTGTATATAGCCTGTATATTGACTCTGTACCGGTACCCCCTGTATATAGCTGTATATAGCCTGTATATTGACTCTGTACCGGTACCCCCTGTATATAGCCTGTATATTGACTCTGTTCCGGTACCCCCTGTATATAGCCTGTATATTGACTCTGTACCGGTACCCCCTGTATATAGCCTGTATATTGACTCTGTACCGGTACCCCCTGTATATAGCCTCTCTACTGTTATTACACATGACTCTGTACCGGTACCCCCTGTATATAGCCTGTATATTGACTCTGTACCGGTACCCCCTGTATATAGCCTGTATATAGCCTGTATATTGACTCTGTACCGGTACCCCCTGTATATAGCCTGTATATTGACTCTGTACCGGTACCCCCCTGTATATAGCCTGTATATTGACTCTGTACCGGTACCCCCTGTATATAGCTGTATATAGCCTGTATATTGACTCTGTACCGGTACCCCCTGTATATAGCCTGTATATTGACTCTGTACCGGTACCCCCTGTATATAGCCTGTATATTGACTCTGTACCGGTACCCCCTGTATATAGCCTGTATATTGACTCTGTACCGGTACCCCCTGTATATAGCCTGTATATTGACTCTGTACCGGTACCCCCTGTATATAGCCTGTATATTGACTCTGTTCCGGTACCCCCTGTATATAGCCTGTATAATGACTCTGTACCGGTACCCCCTGTATATAGCCTGTATATTGACTCTGTACCGGTACCCCCTGTATATAGCCTGTATATTGACTCTGTACCGGTACCCCCTGTATATAGCCTGTATATTGACTCTGTACCGGTACCCCCTGTATATAGCCTCTCTACTGTTATTACACATTGACTCTGTACCGGTACCCCCTGTATATAGCCTGTATATTGACTCTGTACCGGTACCCCCTGTATATAGCCTGTATATAGCCTGTATATTGACTCTGTTCCGGTACCCCCTGTATATAGCCTGTATATTGACTCTGTACCGGTACCCCCTGTATATAGCCTGTATATTGACTCTGTACCGGTACCCCCTGTATATAGCTGTATATAGCCTGTATATTGACTCTGTTCCGGTACCCCCTGTATATAGCCTGTATATTGACTCTGTACCGGTACCCCCTGTATATAGCCTGTATATTGACTCTGTACCGGTACCCCCTGTATATAGCCTGTATATTGACTCTGTACCGGTACCCCCTGTATATAGCCTGTATATTGACTCTGTTCCGGTACCCCCTGTATATAGCCTGTATATTGACTCTGTACCGGTACCCCCTGTATATAGCCTGTATATTGACTCTGTACCGGTACCCCCTGTATATAGCCTGTATATTGACTCTGTACCGGTACCCCCTGTATATAGCCTGTATATTGACTCTGTACCGGTACCCCCTGTATATAGCCTGTATATTGACTCTGTACCGGTACCCCCTGTATATAGCCTGTATATTGACTCTGTACCGGTACCCCCTGTATATAGCCTGTATATTGACTCTGTACCGGTACCCCCTGTATATAGCCTGTATATTGACTCTGTACCGGTACCCCCTGTATATAGCTGTATATAGCCTGTATATTGACTCTGTACCGGTACCCCCTGTATATAGCCTGTATATTGACTCTGTACCGGTACCCCCTGTATATAGCCTGTATATTGACTCTGTACCGGTACCCCCTGTATATAGCCTGTATATTGACTCTGTACCGGTACCCCCTGTATATAGCTGTATATAGCCTGTATATTGACTCTGTTCCGGTACCCCCTGTATATAGCCTGTATATTGACTCTGTACCGGTACCCCCTGTATATAGCCTGTATATTGACTCTGTACCGGTACCCCCTGTATATAGCCTGTATATTGACTCTGTACCGGTACCCCCTGTATATAGCCTGTATATTGACTCTGTTCCGGTACCCCCTGTATATAGCCTGTATAATGACTCTGTACCGGTACCCCCTGTATATAGCCTGTATATTGACTCTGTACCGGTACCCCCTGTATATAGCCTGTATATTGACTCTGTACCGGTACCCCCTGTATATAGCCTGTATATTGACTCTGTACCGGTACCCCCTGTATATAGCCTCTCTACTGTTATTACACATTGACTCTGTACCGGTACCCCCTGTATATAGCCTGTATATTGACTCTGTACCGGTACCCCCTGTATATAGCCTGTATATAGCCTGTATATTGACTCTGTTCCGGTACCCCCTGTATATAGCCTGTATATTGACTCTGTACCGGTACCCCCTGTATATAGCCTGTATATTGACTCTGTACCGGTACCCCCTGTATATAGCTGTATATAGCCTGTATATTGACTCTGTTCCGGTACCCCCTGTATATAGCCTGTATATTGACTCTGTACCGGTACCCCCTGTATATAGCCTGTATATTGACTCTGTACCGGTACCCCCTGTATATAGCCTGTATATTGACTCTGTACCGGTACCCCCTGTATATAGCCTGTATATTGACTCTGTACCGGTACCCCCTGTATATAGCCTGTATATTGACTCTGTTCCGGTACCCCCTGTATATAGCCTGTATATTGACTCTGTACCGGTACCCCCTGTATATAGCCTGTATATTGACTCTGTACCGGTACCCCCTGTATATAGCCTGTATATTGACTCTGTACCGGTACCCCCTGTATATAGCCTGTATATTGACTCTGTACCGGTACCCCCTGTATATAGCCTCTCTACTGTTATTACACATTGACTCTGTACCGGTACCCCCTGTATATAGCCTGTATATTGACTCTGTACCGGTACCCCCTGTATATAGCCTGTATATAGCCTGTATATTGACTCTGTTCCGGTACCCCCTGTATATAGCCTGTATATTGACTCTGTACCGGTATCCCCTGTATATAGCCTGTATATTGACTCTGTACCGGTACCCCCTGTATATAGCTGTATATAGCCTGTATATTGACTCTGTTCCGGTACCCCCTGTATATAGCCTGTATATTGACTCTGTACCGGTACCCCCTGTATATAGCCTGTATATTGACTCTGTACCGGTACCCCCTGTATATAGCCTGTATATTGACTCTGTACCGGTACCCCCTGTATATAGCCTGTATATTGACTCTGTACCGGTACCCCCTGTATATAGCCTGTATATTGACTCTGTACCGGTACCCCCTGTATATAGCCTGTATATTGACTCTGTTCCGGTACCCCCTGTATATAGCCTGTATATTGACTCTGTACCGGTACCCCCTGTATATAGCCTGTATATTGACTCTGTACCGGTACCCCCTGTATATAGCTGTATATAGCCTGTATATTGACTCTGTTCCGGTACCCCCTGTATATAGCCTGTATATTGACTCTGTACCGGTACCCCCTGTATATAGCCTGTATATTGACTCTGTACCGGTACCCCCTGTATATAGCCTGTATATTGACTCTGTACCGGTACCCCCTGTATATAGCTGTATATAGCCTGTATATTGACTCTGTTCCGGTACCCCCTGTATATAGCCTGTATATTGACTCTGTACCGGTACCCCCTGTATATAGCCTGTATATTGACTCTGTACCGGTACCCCCTGTATATAGCCTGTATATTGACTCTGTACCGGTACCCCCTGTATATAGCCTGTATATTGACTCTGTTCCGGTACCCCCTGTATATAGCCTGTATAATGACTCTGTACCGGTACCCCCTGTATATAGCCTGTATATTGACTCTGTACCGGTACCCCCTGTATATAGCCTGTATATTGACTCTGTACCGGTACCCCCTGTATATAGCCTGTATATTGACTCTGTACCGGTACCCCCTGTATATAGCCTCTCTACTGTTATTACACATTGACTCTGTACCGGTACCCCCTGTATATAGCCTGTATATTGACTCTGTACCGGTACCCCCTGTATATAGCCTGTATATAGCCTGTATATTGACTCTGTTCCGGTACCCCCTGTATATAGCCTGTATATTGACTCTGTACCGGTACCCCCTGTATATAGCCTGTATATTGACTCTGTACCGGTACCCCCTGTATATAGCTGTATATAGCCTGTATATTGACTCTGTTCCGGTACCCCCTGTACATAGCCTGTATATTGACTCTGTACCGGTACCCCCTGTATATAGCCTGTATATTGACTCTGTACCGGTACCCCCTGTATATAGCCTGTATATTGACTCTGTACCGGTATCCCCTGTATATAGCCTGTATATTGACTCTGTACCGGTACCCCCTGTATATAGCTGTATATAGCCTGTATATTGACTCTGTTCCGGTACCCCCTGTATATAGCCTGTATATTGACTCTGTACCGGTACCCCCTGTATATAGCCTGTATATTGACTCTGTACCGGTACCCCCTGTATATAGCCTGTATATTGACTCTGTACCGGTACCCCCTGTATATAGCCTGTATATTGACTCTGTTCCGGTACCCCCTGTATATAGCCTGTATATTGACTCTGTACCGGTACCCCCTGTATATAGCCTGTATATTGACTCTGTACCGGTACCCCCTGTATATAGCCTGTATATTGACTCTGTACCGGTACCCCCTGTATATAGCCTGTATATTGACTCTGTACCGGTACCCCCTGTATATAGCCTGTATATTGACTCTGTACCGGTACCCCCTGTATATAGCCTGTATATTGACTCTGTTCCGGTACCCCCTGTATATAGCCTGTATATTGACTCTGTACCGGTACCCCCTGTATATAGCCTGTATATTGACTCTGTACCGGTACCCCCTGTATATAGCTGTATATAGCCTGTATATTGACTCTGTTCCGGTACCCCCTGTATATAGCCTGTATATTGACTCTGTACCGGTACCCCCTGTATATAGCCTGTATATTGACTCTGTACCGGTACCCCCTGTATATAGCCTGTATATTGACTCTGTACCGGTACCCCCTGTATATAGCTGTATATAGCCTGTATATTGACTCTGTTCCGGTACCCCCTGTATATAGCCTGTATATTGACTCTGTACCGGTACCCCCTGTATATAGCCTGTATATTGACTCTGTACCGGTACCCCCTGTATATAGCCTGTATATTGACTCTGTACCGGTACCCCCTGTATATAGCCTGTATATTGACTCTGTTCCGGTACCCCCTGTATATAGCCTGTATAATGACTCTGTACCGGTACCCCCTGTATATAGCCTGTATATTGACTCTGTACCGGTACCCCCTGTATATAGCCTGTATATTGACTCTGTACCGGTACCCCCTGTATATAGCCTGTATATTGACTCTGTACCGGTACCCCCTGTATATAGCCTCTCTACTGTTATTACACATTGACTCTGTACCGGTACCCCCTGTATATAGCCTGTATATTGACTCTGTACCGGTACCCCCTGTATATAGCCTGTATATAGCCTGTATATTGACTCTGTTCCGGTACCCCCTGTATATAGCCTGTATATTGACTCTGTACCGGTACCCCCTGTATATAGCCTGTATATTGACTCTGTACCGGTACCCCCTGTATATAGCTGTATATAGCCTGTATATTGACTCTGTTCCGGTACCCCCTGTACATAGCCTGTATATTGACTCTGTACCGGTACCCCCTGTATATAGCCTGTATATTGACTCTGTACCGGTACCCCCTGTATATAGCCTGTATATTGACTCTGTACCGGTACCCCCTGTATATAGCCTGTATATTGACTCTGTACCGGTACCCCCTGTATATAGCCTGTATATTGACTCTGTTCCGGTACCCCCTGTATATAGCCTGTATATTGACTCTGTACCGGTACCCCCTGTATATAGCCTGTATATTGACTCTGTACCGGTACCCCCTGTATATAGCCTGTATATTGACTCTGTACCGGTACCCCCTGTATATAGCCTGTATATTGACTCTGTACCGGTACCCCCTGTATATAGCCTCTCTACTGTTATTACACATTGACTCTGTACCGGTACCCCCTGTATATAGCCTGTATATTGACTCTGTACCGGTACCCCCTGTATATAGCCTGTATATAGCCTGTATATTGACTCTGTTCCGGTACCCCCTGTATATAGCCTGTATATTGACTCTGTACCGGTATCCCCTGTATATAGCCTGTATATTGACTCTGTACCGGTACCCCCTGTATATAGCTGTATATAGCCTGTATATTGACTCTGTTCCGGTACCCCCTGTATATAGCCTGTATATTGACTCTGTACCGGTACCCCCTGTATATAGCCTGTATATTGACTCTGTACCGGTACCCCCTGTATATAGCCTGTATATTGACTCTGTACCGGTACCCCCTGTATATAGCCTGTATATTGACTCTGTACCGGTACCCCCTGTATATAGCCTGTATATTGACTCTGTACCGGTACCCCCTGTATATAGCCTGTATATTGACTCTGTTCCGGTACCCCCTGTATATAGCCTGTATATTGACTCTGTACCGGTACCCCCTGTATATAGCCTGTATATTGACTCTGTACCGGTACCCCCTGTATATAGCTGTATATAGCCTGTATATTGACTCTGTTCCGGTACCCCCTGTATATAGCCTGTATATTGACTCTGTACCGGTACCCCCTGTATATAGCCTGTATATTGACTCTGTACCGGTACCCCCTGTATATAGCCTGTATATTGACTCTGTACCGGTACCCCCTGTATATAGCTGTATATAGCCTGTATATTGACTCTGTTCCGGTACCCCCTGTATATAGCCTGTATATTGACTCTGTACCGGTACCCCCTGTATATAGCCTGTATATTGACTCTGTACCGGTACCCCCTGTATATAGCCTGTATATTGACTCTGTACCGGTACCCCCTGTATATAGCCTGTATATTGACTCTGTTCCGGTACCCCCTGTATATAGCCTGTATAATGACTCTGTACCGGTACCCCCTGTATATAGCCTGTATATTGACTCTGTACCGGTACCCCCTGTATATAGCCTGTATATTGACTCTGTACCGGTACCCCCTGTATATAGCCTGTATATTGACTCTGTACCGGTACCCCCTGTATATAGCCTCTCTACTGTTATTACACATTGACTCTGTACCGGTACCCCCTGTATATAGCCTGTATATTGACTCTGTACCGGTACCCCCTGTATATAGCCTGTATATAGCCTGTATATTGACTCTGTTCCGGTACCCCCTGTATATAGCCTGTATATTGACTCTGTACCGGTACCCCCCTGTATATAGCCTGTATATTGACTCTGTACCGGTACCCCCTGTATATAGCTGTATATAGCCTGTATATTGACTCTGTTCCGGTACCCCCTGTACATAGCCTGTATATTGACTCTGTACCGGTACCCCCTGTATATAGCCTGTATATTGACTCTGTACCGGTACCCCCTGTATATAGCCTGTATATTGACTCTGTACCGGTACCCCCTGTATATAGCCTGTATATTGACTCTGTACCGGTACCCCCTGTATATAGCCTGTATATTGACTCTGTTCCGGTACCCCCTGTATATAGCCTGTATATTGACTCTGTACCGGTACCCCCTGTATATAGCCTGTATATTGACTCTGTACCGGTACCCCCTGTATATAGCCTGTATATTGACTCTGTACCGGTACCCCCTGTATATAGCCTGTATATTGACTCTGTACCGGTACCCCCTGTATATAGCCTCTCTACTGTTATTACACATTGACTCTGTACCGGTACCCCCTGTATATAGCCTGTATATTGACTCTGTACCGGTACCCCCTGTATATAGCCTGTATATAGCCTGTATATTGACTCTGTTCCGGTACCCCCTGTATATAGCCTGTATATTGACTCTGTACCGGTATCCCCTGTATATAGCCTGTATATTGACTCTGTACCGGTACCCCCTGTATATAGCTGTATATAGCCTGTATATTGACTCTGTTCCGGTACCCCCTGTATATAGCCTGTATATTGACTCTGTACCGGTACCCCCTGTATATAGCCTGTATATTGACTCTGTACCGGTACCCCCTGTATATAGCCTGTATATTGACTCTGTACCGGTACCCCCCTGTATATAGCCTGTATATTGACTCTGTACCGGTACCCCCTGTATATATCCTGTATATTGACTCTGTACCGGTACCCCCCTGTATATAGCCTGTATATTGACTCTGTACCGGTACCCCCTGTATATAGCCTGTATATTGACTCTGTACCGGTACCCCCTGTATATAGCCTGTATATTGACTCTGTACCGGTACCCCCTGTATATAGCCTGTATATTGACTCTTTTCCGGTACCCCCTGTATATAGCCTGTATATTGACTCTGTACCGGTACCCCCTGTATATAGCCTGTATATTGACTCTGTACCGGTACCCCCTGTATATAGCTGTATATAGCCTGTATATTGACTCTGTACCGGTACCCCCTGTATATAGCCTGTATATAGCCTGTATATTGACTCTGTTCCGGTACCCCCTGTATATAGCCTGTATATTGACTCTGTACCGGTACCCCCTGTATATAGCCTGTATATTGACCCTGTACCGGTACCCCCTGTATATAGCTGTATATAGCCTGTATATTGACTCTGTTCCGGTACCCCCTGTACATAGCCTGTATATTGACTCTGTACCGGTACCCCCTGTATATAGCCTGTATATTGACTCTGTACCGGTACCCCCTGTATATAGCCTGTATATTGACTCTGTACCGGTACCCCCTGTATATAGCCTGTATATTGACTCTGTACCGGTACCCCCTGTATATAGCCTGTATATTGACTCTGTTCCGGTACCCCCTGTATATAGCCTGTATATTGACTCTGTACCGGTACCCCCTGTATATAGCCTGTATATTGACTCTGTACCGGTACCCCCTGTATATAGCCTGTATATTGACTCTGTACCGGTACCCCCTGTATATAGCCTGTATATTGACTCTGTACCGGTACCCCCTGTATATAGCCTCTCTACTGTTATTACACATTGACTCTGTACCGGTACCCCCTGTATATAGCCTGTATATTGACTCTGTACCGGTACCCCCTGTATATAGCCTGTATATAGCCTGTATATTGACTCTGTTCCGGTACCCCCTGTATATAGCCTGTATATTGACTCTGTACCGGTATCCCCTGTATATAGCCTGTATATTGACTCTGTACCGGTACCCCCTGTATATAGCTGTATATAGCCTGTATATTGACTCTGTTCCGGTACCCCCTGTATATAGCCTGTATATTGACTCTGTACCGGTACCCCCTGTATATAGCCTGTATATTGACTCTGTACCGGTACCCCCTGTATATAGCCTGTATATTGACTCTGTACCGGTACCCCCTGTATATAGCCTGTATATTGACTCTGTACCGGTACCCCCTGTATATAGCCTGTATATTGACTCTGTACCGGTACCCCCTGTATATAGCCTGTATATTGACTCTGTACCGGTACCCCCTGTATATAGCCTGTATATTGACTCTGTACCGGTACCCCCTGTATATAGCCTGTATATTGACTCTGTACCGCTACCCCCTGTATATAGCCTGTATATTGACTCTGTTCCGGTACCCCCTGTATATAGCCTGTATATTGACTCTGTACCGGTACCCCCTGTATATAGCCTGTATATTGACTCTGTACCGGTACCCCCTGTATATAGCTGTATATAGCCTGTATATTGACTCTGTTCCGGTACCCCCTGTATATAGCCTGTATATTGACTCTGTACCGGTACCCCCTGTATATAGCCTGTATATTGACTCTGTACCGGTACCCCCTGTATATAGCCTGTATATTGACTCTGTACTGGTACCCCCTGTATATAGCCTGTATATTGACTCTGTACCGGTACCCCCTGTATATAGCCTGTATATTGACTCTGTTCCGGTACCCCCTGTATATAGCCTGTATATTGACTCTGTACCGGTACCCCCTGTATATAGCCTGTATATTGACTCTGTACCGGTACCCCCTGTATATAGCCTGTATATTGACTCTGTACCGGTACCCCCTGTATATAGCCTGTATATTGACTCTGTACCGCCCCCTGTATATAGCCTCTCTACTGTTATTACACATTGACTCTGTACCGGTACCCCCTGTATATAGCCTGTATATTGACTCTGTACCGGTACCCCCTGTATATAGCCTGTATATAGCCTGTATATTGACTCTGTTCCGGTACCCCCTGTATATAGCCTGTATATTGACTCTGTACCGGTATCCCCTGTATATAGCCTGTATATTGACTCTGTACCGGTACCCCCTGTATATAGCTGTATATAGCCTGTATATTGACTCTGTTCCGGTACCCCCTGTATATAGCCTGTATATTGACTCTGTACCGGTACCCCCTGTATATAGCCTGTATATTGACTCTGTACCGGTACCCCCTGTATATAGCCTGTATATTGACTCTGTACCGGTACCCCCTGTATATAGCCTGTATATTGACTCTGTTCCGGTACCCCCTGTATATAGCCTGTATATTGACTCTGTACCGGTACCCCCTGTATATAGCCTGTATATTGACTCTGTACCGGTACCCCCTGTATATAGCCTGTATATTGACTCTGTACCGGTACCCCCTGTATATAGCCTGTATATTGACTCTGTACCGGTACCCCCTGTATATAGCCTGTATATTGACTCTGTACCGGTACCCCCTGTATATAGCCTGTATATTGACTCTGTTCCGGTACCCCCTGTATATAGCCTGTATATTGACTCTGTACCGGTACCCCCTGTATATAGCCTGTATATTGACTCTGTACCGGTACCCCCTGTATATAGCTGTATATTGACTCTGTACCGGTACCCCCTGTATATAGCCTGTATATTGACTCTGTACCGGTACCCCCTGTATATAGCCTGTATAATGACTCTGTACCGGTACCCCCTGTATATAGCCTGTATATTGACTCTGTACCGGTACCCCCTGTATATAGCCTGTATATTGACTCTGTACCGGTACCCCCTGTATATAGCCTGTATATTGACTCTGTACCGGTACCCCCTGTATATAGCTGTATATTGACTCTGTACCGGTACCCCCTGTATATAGCCTGTATATTGACTCTGTACCGGTACCCCCTGTATATAGCCTGTATAATGACTCTGTACCGGTACCCCCTGTATATAGCCTGTATATTGACTCTGTACCGGTACCCCCTGTATATAGCCTGTATATTGACTCTGTACCGGTACCCCCTGTATATAGCTGTATATAGCCTGTATATTGACTCTGTTCCGGTACCCCCTGTATATAGCCTGTATATTGACTCTGTACCGGTACCCCCTGTATATAGCCTGTATATTGACTCTGTTCCGGTACCCCCTGTATATAGCCTCCCTACTGTTATTTTACTGCTTTTTATTTTTTACTTATCTATCGTTTACTGAACACTTATTTTTCTTAAAACTGCATTGTTGGTTAAGGTCTTGTAAGTAAGCATTTCACTGTAAGGTCTACACCTGTTGTATTCGGCGCATGTGACAAATAACATTTGATTTGATTTGAGCCAGATATTTCTACGGGATGTATAAATATGAAGCATCAGGTTGGCGTTTCCTCTTCCTACCAAATATGGTGATGGGAGGAAGCACAGTGGCCGGCAGTGGGAGAACAATGGATTTGGGCTGACATTCTGCAAATGTTCTAATCGATTAAACATCTAATTTTCATAGAGTATTCTGTTTCCAAAACTATAATCTATAACAAAAAGAGCGGACTGCGTTTTGTAGACTTTACCCTTTGCCAAAGTTTCTAAAAACTGCGTTGTTTAGGAGGAGTGCAAGGGCGAATTGAGTAATTGCACACGCATACTTCACAAACTAGTCGTTCCCAAACGGAAATCTGCAAATAAATGCTAGAACGCGCCAATAGGATCTCACTAGGTTGTGCATGGCTCTGCACACCTCCTTGCTTGTTCTGCCCACTAAAGATGCATGTGTTCCCATTGGAAACGACAAGCTCTGGTCTATCTTGGGTTAGTTAATAAAATCTTTGGTGGTCGTTGAACAGATTATTGTTTAACTGATACTAAAAAACGAGATTCCGATACATTATAGATTTCTGAGACGTTCCCATTTAAGGGATTGTCATTTACCACACGTAGACTTATCTTCCATCCCCATTCACAACCGTAAATCAAACCTTTGAAATGGGAGTACGGTCCTTTGAAATGGGAGTACGGTCCCTTGAAATGGGAGTACGGTCCCTTTAAAAAGCTGTCGCGCAACGCTGTCACCGCCCATGCGCAGAGAGAGCAACAGTGAGCCGTCACCGCCCATGCGCAGAAAGAGCAACAGTGAGCCGTCACCGCCCATGCGCAGAGAGAGCAACAGTGAGCCGTCACCGCCCATGCGCAGAGAGAGCGCAACAGTGAGCCGTCACCGCCCATGCGCAGAGAGAGCAACAGTGAGCCGTCACCGCCCATGCGCAGAGAGAGCAACAGTGAGCCGTCACCGCCCATGCGCAGAGAGAGCGCAACAGTGAGCCGTCACCGCCCATGCGCAGAGAGAGCGCAACAGTGAGCAGTCACCGCCCATGCGCAGAGAGAGCGCAACAGTGAGCCGTCACCGCCCATGCGCAGAGAGAGCGCAACAGTGAGCCGTCACCGCCCATGCGCAGAAAGAGCAACAGTGAGCCGTCACCGCCCATGCGCAGAGAGAGCAACAGTGAGCCGTCACCGCCCATGCGCAGAGAGAGCGGGCAACAGTGACTGAGAAAAACAACAACAATCGTTGGAACAAGGGAAGAGACGAGCGAGATGGCTCCATGAATACAGGCAAAACTTCATTCTTACCCAGTTACTATCCACAACCAACCCGACTGCTGCTTTCTCCCGAGGCTTGATTAGATGGTGCCGGGCCCATGAACTTGGCTAGTCAGAGCGGGGAGGCCGGCTGTAGCCAGCTCCTCTTCGCCAACTTTAACCAGGACAACACGTAAGGAAGGCCGGGGGGGGAAGGGGAGAGGGTGGCCTAATGGTTACATGAGCCTCGCAGAGGTTTTAACGTTTTTCTATCGAGTAGTTGAAGGGGTCCCAGCCATCTGTATCTCGATGGAGAGAGATGCTAGCTAGCTAACTGACAAGCTGTCTGATCACGTTGCACATTTCCTACTATAGCTAGCTAGATAGCATCCAGGTCGTTAGCTAAAGTGTCTGGATAAAGCCAGAAACATAGACAGTTAGTGAGCCTAGTTTAACACAACAAGGCGAGGGGAACAATAATATGATAGTTTATTAAAAGCTGAACCAATATCTGGGCAAACGGAGACGATGAATATTGCCGATCTGATCTCTGGCCAGAAAGCTATCACTGAAGCTACCATTCACATGGGCCCTCGTTTATAAACGCTCCGTGTGCTCAGAATATGCGCCAGTTTTCACGCAAAAGTCGCACAACTGAACTTGACTTGAGAATGTGTTTATCCTCCCGTAAACGTTAGACCATGCGTATGCACTAGTGCTGAACGATTAGTGCTTTTTTTTAGGTCGTTTCGGTTCATTATTTTAAAAAAAATAACGGGTTTCGATTCTTTTTTTAAACATTAAATTCATAATGAAATAATGACAAAATGATTAGCGCTTTTTAATTGAAATGCCAAAGTCAAAAAAAATAGTGGACATTCAATTGCCAAAACATTGAAAATATTCCATTGTCTCTGTCAGGTTCACATAGAAAAATAGGAAATTACTATTAAATGATAAAATATTTAAGTTGTGTATATTACTTCGTTTTATTTGTTGACTCTATAATTTTTCATTCCTTAAAGTCATCATCTCTGCTCAGGCAGTAGCAGCCAGCCTGACAACCATCTAACGTTATCTCTGTTCTCCCCAGACTGTATTGCCTTTAGCTAAGCTGGGCTAGCCTGCCTAAGTATGCTGCAGAGCTGTCTGACGAAATCATTTGACTAGTTTTTCAAAGTAGATGAGGCAAACTTTCACCAATTCTATCCCTAGTCGTTGTTGTTGTCTACATTCCTCTCTCATGCCTCGACGTGCGGTTTGTGTCTGATTTATACATACACTAGATGACAGACACGGGGCGCTGTTTTGACGCCACCACGCCTCCATCTTGGCACTCCCCCGCCATTGTAAAAAAATATTTGGGAAGGTATATAAAATGCATTTATTAATGTCTACATTTTGCTTTTGCCACGTTTATTCTATTACAGACACCTTAATGCATACTTTTAAATTACACAGTATTATGTGAGCTAAACATACAAATGAAAAAATATATAGACATTTTCCTTTAAAGTGTAATTTTTGGAAAGTTATAATGTTACTGTCCCCACTACAACAACAACAAATACTTAAACACATGTAATTTAGTCCTTGAAACCTTTAATTGAAATACTGTAGAATTCCTATGGAGGACTGCTCCTACTGGGGAGTGCCCAATATGGCCGACCGCTGGCAGGAAGCTTCTATGGAGGACTGCTCCTACTGGGGAGTGCCCAATATGGCCGACCGCTGGCAGGAAGCTTCTATGGAGGACTGCTCCTACTGGGGAGTGCCCAATATGGCCGACCGCTGGCAGGAAGCTTCTATGGGGGACTGCTCCGACTGGGGAGTGCCCAATATGGCCGACCGCTGGCAGGAAGCTTCTATGGAGGACTGCTCCTACTGGGGAGTGCCCAATATGGCCGACCGGTGGCAGGAAGCTTCTATGGAGGACTGCTCCTACTGGGGAGTGCCCAATATGGCCGACCGCTGGCAGGAAGCTTCTATGGAGGACTGCTCCTACTGGGGAGTGCCCAATATGGCCGACCGCTGGCAGGAAGCTTCTATGGGGGACTGCTCCTACTGGGGAGTGCCCAATATGGCCGACCGCTGGCAGGAAGCTTCTATGGAGGACTGCTCCTACTGGGGAGTGCCCAATATGGCCGACCGCTGGCAGGAAGCTTCTATGGAGGACTGCTCCTACTGGGGAGTGCCCAATATGGCCGACCGGTGGCAGGAAGCTTCTATGGGGGACTGCTCCTACTGGGGAGTGCCCAATATGGCCGACCGCTGGCAGGAAGCTTCTATGGAGGACTGCTCCTACTGGGGAGTGCCCAATATGGCCGACCGCTGGCAGGAAGCTTCTATGGAGGACTGCTCCTACTGGGGAGTGCCCAATATGGCCGACCGCTGGCAGGAAGCTTCTATGGAGGACTGCTCCTACTGGGGAGTGCCCAATATGGCCGACCGGTGGCAGTAAGCTTCTATGGAGGACTGCTCCTACTGGGGAGTGCCCAATATGGCCGACCGGTGGCAGGAAGCTTCTATGGAGGACTGCTCCTACTGGGGAGTGCCCAATATGGCCGACCGCTGGCAGGAAGCTTCTATGGAGGACTGCTCCTACTGGGGAGTGCCCAATATGGCCGACCGCTGGCAGGAAGCTTCTATGGGGGACTGCTCCTACTGGGGAGTGCCCAATATGGCCGACCGCTGGCAGGAAGCTTCTATGGGGGACTGCTCCTACTGGGGAGTGCCCAATATGGCCGACCGCTGGCAGGAAGCTTCTATGGAGGACTGCTCCTACTGGGGAGTGCCCAATATGGCCGACCGGCTGGCAGTAAGCTTCTATGTCATGTTTCATGTTTTGTGTGGAACCCAGGAAGAGTAGCTGCTGCTTTTGCAACAGCTAATGGGGATCCTAATAAAAATGGCAAAGGCCAAAAATGAAATATGTGTCACCAGCCCGTCTCTGGCCCTCTTCCCTCGGTCTCTCTCTCTCCCTCTCCATCAAGTCCTTATATCTGTTCTAACGTGTGTATGTCTGTGTGTCTGTGTGTGTGTGTGGTGTGTATGTGTGTGTCTGTCTGTGTTGTGTGTGTGTGGTGTGTATGTGTGTCTGTCTGTGTGTGTTGTGTGTGTGTCTGTGTGTGTGTGTGTTTGGTGTGTGTGTGTATGTGTATGTGTATGTGTGTATGTGTGTGTGTCTCCTCTCTCCAGGTCTTTAGCTGTTGGAACCAAATCAGGCTACAAGTTCTTCTCTCTATCGTCTGTGGACAAGTTGGAGCAGATTTATGAATGTAGTGAGTATCATATGGAATGACTACGTATACAATATGGACTATATAGAAATCCTGCCCTTACTAGATAGCACACAGTCATAGCCATCAGTCTGAATGTAGTGAGTATCATATGGAATGGGTTAGGGTTACAATATGGACTATATAGAAATCCTGCCCTTACTAGATAGCACACAGTCATAGCCATCAGTCTGAATGTAGTGAGTATCATATGGAATGGGTTAGGGTTACAATATGGACTATATAGAAATCCTGCCCTTACTAGATAGTACACAGTCATAGCCATCAGTCTGAATGTAGTATTACTGTAATATGGAATGACTACATATTTACTAAATATATCCAGTGCCTTCGGAAAGTATTCAGACCCCTTGACTTTTTCCACATGTTGTTAAGTTACAGCCTTATTCTAAAATTTATTAAATAGTTTTTTCCCTCATCAATCTACACACAATACCCCATAATGACAAAGCAAAAACTGGTTTTTATAAATGTTTGCTAATTTATAACAACAACAAAAAAAGAAGGAAATATGACATTTACATTCAGACCCGTTACTCAGTACTTTGTTGAAGCACCTTTGGCAGCGATTAATTACAGCCTCGAGTCTTCTTGGGTATAACGCTACAAGCTTGGCACACCTGTTTTTGGGGAGTTTCTCCCATTCTTCTCTGCAGATCCTCTCAAGCTCTGTCAGGTTGGATGGGGAGCATCGCTGCATAGCTATTTTCAGGTCTCTCCTGAGATGTTCGATTGGGTACAAGTCCAGGCTCTGGCTGGGCCACTCAAGGACATTCAGAGACTTGTCCCGAAGCCACTCCTGCGTTGTCTTGGCTGTGTGCTTAGGGTCGTTGTCCTGTTGGAAGGTGAACCTTCGCCCCAGTCTGAGGTCCTGAACGCTCTGGAGCAGGTTTTCATCAAGGATCTTTCTGTACATTGCTCAGTTCACCTTTCCCTTGATCCTGACTAGTCTCCCAGTACCTGCCGCTGAAAAACATCCCCACAGCATGATGCTGCCACCACCATGCTTCACCGTAGGGATGGTGCCGGGTTTCCTCCAGACGTGATGCTTGGCATTCAGCCCAAAGCGTTCAATCTTGGTTTCATCAGACCAGAGAATCTTGTTTCTCATGGTCTGAGAGTCTTTATGTGCCTTTGGCAAACTCCAAGCGGGCTGTCATGTGCCTTTACTGAGGAGTGGCTTCCGTCTGACCACTCTACCATAAAGGCCTGATTGGTGGAGTGCTGCAGAAATGGTTGTCCTTCTGGAAGGTTCTCCCATCTCCACAGAGGAACTCTGGAGCTCTGTCAGAGTGACCATCAGGTTCTTGGTCACCTCCCTGACCAAGGCCCTTCTCCCCCGATTGCTCAGTTTGGCCGGGCGGCCAGCTCTAGGAAGAGTCTTGGTGGTTCCAAACTTCTTCCATTTAAGAATGATGGAGGCCACTGTGTTCTTGGGGACCTTCAATGCTGCAGAAATGTTTTGGTACCCTTCCCCAGATCTGTGCCTCGACACAATCCTGTCTCGGAGCTCTACGGACAATTCCTTCGACCTCATGGCTTGGTTTTTGTTCTGACATATAGAGACAGGTGTGTGCCTTTCCAAATCATGTCCAATCAATTGAATTTACCACAGGTGGACTCCAATCAAGTTGTAGCAACAAACTACTGTTTGGTAGTAATGGGGGTGTGTGTGTGGTGTGTGTGTGTGTGTGGTGTGTGTGTGTGTGTGTGTGTGTGTGCGCCCAGCGGACACAGAGGATGTGTGTATTGTAGAGCGTCTGTTCAGCAGTATTCTGGTGGCCATCGTCAGTCTGAAGGCTCCCAGGAAGCTAGTAATGGGGGGTGCTATAATATTACTATTACTGTTTGGTATTAATGGTGTGTGTGTGTGTGTGTGTGTGTGTGTGTGTGCGCCAGCGGACACGGAGGATGTGTGTATTGTAGAGCGTCTGTTCAGCAGTAGTCTGGTGGCCATCGTCAGTCTGAAGGCTCCCAGGAAGCTGAAGGTCTGTCACTTCAAGAAGGGAACAGAGATCTGCAACTACAGTTACAGCAACACGATACTGGCTGTCAAGCTCAACAGACAGGTAGGTACACACACACACACACACCATACACACACACACACACACACACACACACACACACACACCATACACACACACACCACATAACTACAGTTATAGTAACTGTCAAGCTCAACAGATAGGTAGGTACACACACACACAAAAAATCCAAATGCGTTTTTTGGCTGAAATGCCTTCTGGAACGTGAACTTTCATGTACCTTAATAACAAACTTGTATGCCATCTGTAAATACGAATAAAATGGTTAAATTACGAGCCTAGTTGGTTTAACCACAGAAAAAGACAGGAACCTTCCCGCTAGCCATGATTGGCTGAGATAATGGTTGGGCTGGACATGCCGAGAGATGAGTTGGGATTGGTCTGCCATGTAGCGAGCTTCTGTCTATAACCTGAGCCCGACGTCATCCATCAGCCGCTCACACAGGAGGCTAGTTAGGGTTAGTTAGGGTTAGTTAGTGTTAGTTAGTGTTAGTTATGATTAGGGTTAGTTATGATTAGTGTTAGTTAGGGTTAGTATGATTAGGGTTAGTTATGATTAGTTATGATTAGTGTTGGTTAGGGTTAGTTAGGGTTAGTGTTAGTTAGGGTTAGTTAGGGTTAGGGTTAGTTATGATTAGTGTTAGTTAGGGTTAGTTAGGGTTAGGGTTAGTTATGATTAGTGTTAGTTAGGGTTAGTGTTAGTTAGGGTTAGTTATGATTAGGGTTAGTGTGGTTTAAATTCATTAAAAATCCTACAATGTGATTTTCTGGATTTTTCTTTCTCATTTTGTCTGTCATAGTTGACGTGTACCTATGATGAAAATTACAGGCCTCTCTCATCTTTTTAAGTGGGAGAACTTGCACAATTGGTGGCTGACTAAATACTTTTTTTCCCCACTGTATGTCTGGATCTGTGTTTCTGAGGCTGATAGTATGTCTTGTTTCAGAGGCTGATAGTATGTCTGGATCTGTGTTTCAGAGGCTGATAGTGTGTCTTGTTTCAGAGGCTGATAGTATGTCTGGATCTGTGTTTCAGAGGCTGATAGTATGTCTTGTTTCAGAGGCTGATAGTATGTCTTGTTTCTGAGGCTGATAGTATGTCTTGTTTCAGAGGCTGATGGTATGTCTGGATCTGTGTTTCAGAGGCTGATGGTATGTCTTGTTTCAGAGGCTGATAGTATGTCTTGTTTCAGAGGCTGATAGTATGTCTTGTTTCAGAGGCTGATAGTATGTCTTGTTTCAGAGGCTGATAGTATGTCTGGATCTGTGTTTCAGAGGCTGATAGTATGTCTGGATCTGTGTTTCAGAGGCTGATATTATGTCTTGTTTCAGATGCTGATAGTATGTCTGGATCTGTGTTTCAGAGGCTGATAGTATGTCTGGATCTGTGTTTCAGAGGCTGATAGTATGTCTTGTTTCAGAGGCTGATAGTATGTCTTGTTTCAGAGGCTGATAGTATGTCTTGTTTCAGAGGCTGATAGTATGTCTGGATCTGTGTTTCAGAGGCTGATAGTATGTCTGGATCTGTGTTTCAGAGGCTGATAGTGTGTCTTGTTTCAGAGGCTGATAGTATGTCTGGATCTGTGTTTCAGAGGCTGATAGTATGTCTTGTTTCAGAGGCTGATAGTATGTCTTGTTTCAGAGGCTGATAGTATGTCTGGATCTGTGTTTCAGAGGCTGATAGTATGTCTGGATCTGTGTTTCAGAGGCTGATAGTATGTCTGGATCTGTGTTTCAGAGGCTGATAGTATGTCTTGTTTCAGAGGCTGATAGTGTGTCTGGATCTGTGTTTCAGAGGCTGATAATATGTCTGGATCTGTGTTTCAGAGGCTGATAGTGTGTCTGGATCTGTGTTTCAGAGTCTGATAGTATGTCTTGTTTCAGAGGCTGATATTATGTCTTGTTTCAGAGGCTGATAGTATGTCTTGTTTCAGAGGCTGATAGTATGTCTGGATCTGTGTTTCAGATGCTGATAGTATGTCTTGTTTCAGAGGCTGATAGTATGTCTGGATCTGTGTTTCAGAGGCTGATAGTATGTCTTGTTTCAGAGGCTGATAGTATGTCTTGTTTCAGAGGCTGATAGTATGTCTGGATCTGTGTTTCAGAGGCTGATAGTATGTCTTGTTTCAGAGGCTGATAGTGTGTCTGGATCTGTGTTTCAGAGGCTGATAGTATGTCTGGATCTGTGTTTCAGAGGCTGATAGTGTGTCTGGATCTGTGTTTCAGAGTCTGATAGTATGTCTTGTTTCAGAGGCTGATATTATGTCTTGTTTCAGAGGCTGATAGTATGTCTTGTTTCAGAGGCTGATAGTATGTCTGGATCTGTGTTTCAGATGCTGATAGTATGTCTTGTTTCAGAGGCTGATAGTATGTCTGGATCTGTGTTTCAGAGGCTGATAGTATGTCTTGTTTCAGAGGCTGATAGTATGTCTTGTTTCAGAGGCTGATAGTATGTCTTGTTTCAGAGGCTGATAGTGTGTCTTGTTTCAGAGGCTGATAGTATGTCTGGATCTGTGTTTCAGATGCTGATAGTATGTCTTGTTTCAGAGGCTGATAGTATGTCTGGATCTGTGTTTCAGAGGCTGATAGTATGTCTGGATCTGTGTTTCAGAGGCTGATAGTATGTCTTGTTTCAGAGGCTGATGGTATGTCTGGATCTGTGTTTCAGAGGCTGATAGTATGTCTTGTTTCAGAGGCTGATAGTATGTCTGGATCTGTGTTTCAGAGGCTGATAGTATGTCTTGTTTCAGAGGCTGATAGTATGTCTGGATCTGTGTTTCAGAGGCTGATAGTATGTCTTGTTTCAGAGGCTGATAGTATGTCTGGATCTGTGTTTCAGAGGCTGATAGTATGTCTTGTTCAGCGGCTGATAGTATGTCTTGTTTCAGAGGCTGATAGTATGTCTTGTTTCAGAGGCTGATAGTATGTCTTGTTTCAGAGGCTGATAGTGTGTCTTGTTTCAGAGGCTGATAGTATGTCTTGTTTCAGAGGCTGATAGTATGTCTTGTTTCAGAGGCTGATAGTATGTCTTGTTTCAGAGGCTGATAGTATGTCTTGTTTCAGAGGCTGATAGTATGTCTGGATCTGTGTTTCAGAGGCTGATAGTATGTCTTGTTTCAGAGGCTGATAGTATGTCTTGTTTCAGAGGCTGATAGTATGTCTGGATCTGTGTTTCAGAGGCTGATAGTGTGTCTGGATCTGTGTTTCAGAGGCTGATAGTATGTCTGGATCTGTGTTTCAGAGGCTGATAGTGTGTCTGGATCTGTGTTTCAGAGGCTGATAGTATGTCTGGATCTGTGTTTCAGAGGCTGATAGTATGTCTGGATCTGTGTTTCAGAGGCTGATAGTATGTCTTGTTTCAGAGGCTGATATTATGTCTTGTTTCAGAGGCTGATAGTATGTCTTGTTTCAGAGGCTGATAGTATGTCTGGATCTGTGTTTCAGATGCTGATAGTATGTCTTGTTTCAGAGGCTGATACAGTGGGGAAAAAAAGTATTTAGTCAGCCACCAATTGTGCAAGTTCTCCCACTTAAAAAGATGAGAGAGGCCTGTAATTTTCATCATAGGTATACGTCAACTATGACAGACAAATTGAGATTTTTTTTTCCAGACAATCACATTGTAGGATTTGTAATGAATTTATTTGCAAATTATGGTGGAAAATAAGTATTTGGTCACCTACAAACAAGCAAGATTTCTGGCTCTCACAGACCTGTAACTTCTTCTTTAAGAGGCTCCCCTGTCCTCCACTCGTTACCTGTATTAATGGCACCTGTTTGAACTTGTTATCAGTATAAAAGACACCTGTCCACAACCTCAAACAGTCACACTCCAAACTCCACTATGGCCAAGACCAAAGAGCTGTCAAAGGACACCAGAAACAAAATTGTAGACCTGCACCAGGCTGGGAAGACTGAATCTGCAATAGGTAAGCAGCTTGGTTTGAAGAAATCAACTGTGGGAGCAATTATTAGGAAATGGAAGACATACAAGACCACTGATAATCTCCCTCGATCTGGGGCTCCACGCAAGATCTCACCCCGTGGGGTCAAAATGATCACAAGAACGGTGAGCAAAAATCCCAGAACCACACGGGGGGACCTAGTGAATGACCTGCAGAGAGCTGGGACCAAAGTAACAAAGCCTACCATCAGTAACACACTACGCCGCCAGGGACTCAAATCCTGCAGTGCCAGACGTGTCCCCCTGCTTAAGCCAGTACATGTCCAGGCCCTGTCTGAAGTTTGCTAGAGTGCATTTGGATGATCCAGAAGAGGATTGGGAGAATGTCATATGGTCAGATGAAACCAAACGATAACTTTTTGGTAAAAACTCAACTCGTCGTGTTTGGAGGACAAAGAATGCCTAGTTGCATCCAAAGAACACCATACCTACTGTGAAGCATGGGGGTGGAAACATCATGCTTTGGGGCTGTTTTTCTGCAAAGGGACCAGGACGACTGATCCGTGTAAAGGAAAGAATGAATGGGGCCATGTATCGTGAGATTTTGAGTGAAAACCTCCTTCCATCAGCAAGGGCATTGAAGATGAAACGTGGCTGGGTCTTTCAGCATGACAATGATCCCAAACACACCGCCCGGGCAACGAAGGAGTGGCTTCGTAAGAAGCATTTCAAGGTCCTGGAGTGGCTTAGCCAGTCTCCAGATCTCAATGCCATAGAAAATCTTTGGAGGGAGTTGAAAGTCTGTGTTGCCCAGCGACAGCCCCAAAACATCACTGCTCTAGAGGAGATCTGCATGGAGGAATGGGCCAAAATACCAGCAACAGTGTGTGAAAACCTTGTGAAAACTTACAGAAAACGTTTGACCTGTGTCATTGCCAACAAAGGGTATATAACAAAGTATTGAGAAACTTTTGTTATTGACCAAATACTTATTTTCCACCATAATTTGCAAATAAATTCATAAAAAATCCTACAATGTGAATTTCTGGATTTTTTTTTTCTCATTTTGTCTGTCATAGTTGACGTGTACCTATGATGAAAATTACAGGCCTCTTTCATCTTTTTAAGTGGGAGAACTTGCACAATTGGTGGCTGACTAAATACTTTTTTCCCCCACTGTAGTATGTCTGGATCTGTGTTTCAGAGGCTGATAGTATGTCTTGTTTCAGAGGCTGATAGTATGTCTTGTTTCAGAGGCTGATAGTATGTCTTGTTTCAGAGGCTGATAGTGTGTCTTGTTTCAGAGGCTGATAGTATGTCTGGATCTGTGTTTCAGATGCTGATAGTATGTCTTGTTTCAGAGGCTGATAGTATGTCTGGATCTGTGTTTCAGAGGCTGATAGTATGTCTGGATCTGTGTTTCAGAGGCTGATAGTATGTCTTGTTTCAGAGGCTGATGGTATGTCTGGATCTGTGTTTCAGAGGCTGATAGTATGTCTTGTTTCAGAGGCTGATGGTATGTCTTGTTTCAGAGGCTGATAGTATGTCTGGTTCTGTGTTTCAGAGGCTGATAGTATGTCTTGTTTCAGAGGCTGATGGTATGTCTGGATCTGTGTTTCAGAGACTGATAGTATGTCTTGTTTCAGAGGCTGATGGTATGTCTTGTTTCAGAGGCTGATAGTATGTCTGGATCTGTGTTTCAGAAGCTGATAGTATGTCTTGTTTCAGAGGCTGATAGTATGTCTGGATCTGTGTTTCAGAGGCTGATAGTATGTCTTGTTTCAGCGGCTGATAGTATGTCTTGTTTCAGAGGCTGATAGTATGTCTTGTTTCAGAGGCTGATAGTATGTCTTGTTTCAGAGGCTGATAGTGTGTCTTGTTTCAGAGGCTGATAGTGTGTCTTGTTTCAGAGGCTGATAGTATGTCTTGTTTCAGAGGCTGATAGTATGTCTTGTTTCAGAGGCTGATAGTATGTCTTGTTTCAGAGGCTGATAGTATGTCTTGTTTCAGAGGCTGATAGTATGTCTTGTTTCAGAGGCTGATAGTATGTCTTGTTTCAGAGGCTGATAGTATATCTTGTTTCAGAGGCTGATAGTATGTCTTGTTTCAGAGGCTGATAGTATGTCTTGTTTCAGAGGCTGATAGTATGTCTGGATCTGTGTTTCAGAGGCTGATAGTATGTCTTGTTTCAGAGGCTGATAGTATGTCTTGTTTCAGAGGCTGATAGTATGTCTTGTTTCAGAGGCTGATAGTATGTCTGGATCTGTGTTTCAGAGGCTGATAGTATGTCTGGATCTGTGTTTCAGATGCTGATAGTATGTCTTGTTTCAGAGGCTGATAGTATGTCTTGTTTCAGAGGCTGATAGTATGTCTTGTTTCAGAGGCTGATTGTATGTCTGGATCTGTGTTTCAGAGGCTGATTGTATGTCTGGATCTGTGTTTCAGAGGCTGATAGTATGTCTGGATCTGTGTTTCAGAGGCTGATAGTGTGTCTTGTTTCAGAGGCTGATAGTATGTCTGGATCTGTGTTTCAGAGGCTGATAGTATGTCTGGATCTGTGTTTCAGAGGCTGATAGTATGTCTTGTTTCAGAGGCTGGTGGTATGTCTGGATCTGTGTTTCAGAGGCTGATAGTATGTCTTGTTTCAGAGGCTGATGGTATGTCTTGTTTCAGAGGCTGATGGTATGTCTTGTTTCAGAGGCTGATAGTATGTTTGGATCTGTGTTTCAGAAGCTGATAGTATGTCTTGTTTCAGAGGCTGATAGTATGTCTTGTTTCAGAGGCTGATAGTGTGTCTTGTTTCAGAGGCTGATAGTATGTCTGGATCTGTGTTTCAGAGGCTGATAGTATGTCTTGTTTCAGCGGCTGATAGTATGTCTTGTTTCAGAGGCTGATAGTATGTCTTGTTTCAGAGGCTGATAGTATGTCTGGATCTGTGTTTCAGAGGCTGATAGTATGTCTGGATCTGTGTTTCAGATGCTGATAGTATGTCTTGTTTCAGAGGCTGATAGTATGTCTTGTTTCAGAGGCTGATAGTATGTCTTGTTTCAGAGGCTGATTGTATGTCTGGATCTGTGTTTCAGAGGCTGATTGTATGTCTGGATCTGTGTTTCAGAGGCTGATAGTATGTCTGGATCTGTGTTTCAGAGGCTGATAGTGTGTCTTGTTTCAGAGGCTGATAGTATGTCTGGATCTGTGTTTCAGAGGCTGATAGTATGTCTGGATCTGTGTTTCAGAGGCTGATAGTATGTCTTGTTTCAGAGGCTGGTGGTATGTCTGGATCTGTGTTTCAGAGGCTGATAGTATGTCTTGTTTCAGAGGCTGATGGTATGTCTTGTTTCAGAGGCTGATGGTATGTCTTGTTTCAGAGGCTGATAGTATGTTTGGATCTGTGTTTCAGAAGCTGATAGTATGTCTTGTTTCAGAGGCTGATAGTATGTCTTGTTTCAGAGGCTGATAGTGTGTCTTGTTTCAGAGGCTGATAGTATGTCTGGATCTGTGTTTCAGAGGCTGATAGTATGTCTTGTTTCAGCGGCTGATAGTATGTCTTGATTTAGCGGCTGATAGTATGTCTTGTTTCAGAGGCTGATAGTATGTCTTGTTTCAGAGGCTGATAGTATGTCTTGTTTCAGAGGCTGATAGTGTGTCTTGTTTCAGAGGCTGATAGTATGTCTTGTTTCAGAGGCTGATAGTATGTCTTGTTTCAGAGGCTGATAGTATGTCTTGTTTCAGAGGCTGATAGTATGTCTTGTTTCAGAGGCTGATAGTATGTCTGGATCTGTGTTTCAGAGGCTGATAGTGTGTCTGGATCTGTGTTTCAGAGGCTGATAGTGTGTCTTGTTTCAGAGGCTGATAGTATGTCTGGATCTGTGTTTCAGAGGCTGATAGTATGTCATGTTTCAGAGGCTGATAGTATGTCTGGATCTGTGTTTCAGAGGCTGATAGTGTGTCTGGATCTGTGTTTCAGAGGCTGATAGTGTGTCTTGTTTCAGAGGCTGATAGTGTGTCTTGTTTCAGAGGCTGATAGTATGTCTGGAGGAGTCTCTTTACGTCCACAACATCAGAGACATGAAGGTCCTGCACACCATCAGAGAGACGCCTCCCAACCCCTCAGGTAAGATCTGGGATCATTTATTTGGCACGTCTTCCATAGTTCACTTATCGTTAGTTATGATATTTAGCTGGCAAACATTAGTAGTGAATTTCAAGCATAAGTTGATCACCTCTCTTGTGCTGCACAACAGTGGAACGTCACGTCACGAAGCTTCCGCTTGATCCCTGTGCTCTTAGTAAACAACCACACCATGTGACTGGCCCAATCAGCTGCTCTGGGATGTGACTGGCCCAATCAGCTGCTTTGGGATGTGACTGGCCCATTCAGCTGCTTTGGGATGTGACTGGCCCAATCAGCTGCTTTGGGATGTGACTGGCCCATTCAGCTGCTTTGGGATGTGACTGGCCCAATCAGATGCTCTGGGATGTGACTGGCCCAATCAGATGCTTTGGGATGTGACTGGCCCAATCAGATGCTTTGGGATGTGACTGGCCCAATCAGCTGCTTTGGGATGTGACTGGCCCAATCAGCTGCTTTGGGATGTGACTGGCCCAATCAGCTGCTTTGGGATGTGACTGGCCCAATCAGCTGCTTTGGGATGTGACTGGCCCAATCAGCTGCTTTGGGATGTGACTGGCTGAATCAGCTGCTTTGGGATGTGACTGGCCCAATCAGCTGCTTTGGGATGTGACTGGCCCAATCAGTCCATGTGGGTTTTAATGACATTATGAAGGGCAGCTCTGAACAGTTGAAACTGGATTTTAAAGAGCTGATTGACTCTCTGCTAGACACTAATAAAAGACCCATCATATCTGGCCCTGTGCCCTCTCTGAATCATGGCATCATATCTGGCCCTGTGCCCTCTCTGAATCATGGCATCATACAGTGGGGAAAAAAAGTATTTAGTCAGCCACCAATTGTGCAAGTTCTCCCACTTAAAAAGATGAGAGAGGTCTGTAATTTTCATCATAGGTACACGTCAACTATGACAGACAAATTGAGGAGAAAAAATCCAGAAAATCACATTGTAGGATTTTTATTGAATTTATTTGCAAATTATGGTGGAAAATAAGTATTTGGTCAACTACAAACAAGCAAGATTTCTGGCTCTCACAGACCTGTAACTTCTTATTTAAGAGGCCCCTCTGTCCTCCACTCGTTACCTGTATTAATGGCACCTGTTTGAACTTGTTATCAGTATAAAAGACACCTGTCCACAACCTCAAAAAGTCACACTCCAAACTCCACTATGGCCAAGACCAAAGAGCTGTCAAAGGACACCAGAAACAAAATTGTAGACCTGCACCAGGCTGGGAAGACTGAATCTGCAATAGGTAAGCAGCTTGGTTTGAAGAAATCAACTGTGTGAGCAATTATTAGGAAATGGAAGACATACAAGACCACTGATAATCTCCCTCGATCTGGGGCTCCACGCAAGATCTCACCCCGTGGGGTCAAACTGATCACAAGAATGGTGAGCAAAAATCCCAGAACCACACGGGGGGACCTAGTGAATGACCTGCAGAGAGCTGGGACCAAAGTAACAAAGCCTACCATCAGTAACACACTACGCCGCCAGGGACTCAAATCCTGCAGTGCCAGACGTGTCCCCCTGCTTAAGCCAGTACATGTCCAGGCCCGTCTGAAGTTTGCTAGAGTGCATTTGGATGATCCAGAAGAGGATTGGGAGAATGTCATATGGTCAGATGAAACCAAAATATAACTTTTTGGTAAAAACTCAACTCGTCGTGTTTGGAGGACAAAGAATGCTGAGTTGCATCCAAAGAACACCATACCTACTGTGAAGCATGGGGGTGGAAACATCATGCTTTGGGGCTGTTTTTCTGCAAAGGGACCAGGATGACTGATCCGTGTAAAGGAAAGAATGAATGGGGCCATGTATCGTGAGATTTTGAGTGAAAACCTCCTTCCATCAGCAAGGGCATTGAAGATGAAACGTGGCTGGGTCTTTCAGCATGACAATGATCCCAAACACACCGCCCGGGCAACGAAGGAGTGGCTTCGTAAGAAGCATTTCAAGGTCCTGGAGTAGCCTAGCCAGTCTCCAGATCTCAACCCCAGAGAAAATCTTTGGAGGGAGTTGAAAGTCTGTGTTGCCCAGCGACAGCCCCAAAACATCACTGCTCTAGAGATCTGCATGGAGGAATGGGCCAAAATACCAGCAACAGTGTGTGAAAACCTTGTGAAGACTTACAGAAAACGTTTGACCTGTGTCATTGCCAACAAAGGGTATATAACAAAGTATTGAGAAACGTTTGTTATTGACCAAATACTTATTTTCCATCATAATTTGCAATTAAATTCATTAGAAATCCTATAATGTGATTTTCTGGATTTTCTTTCCTCATTTTGTCTGTCATAGTTGACGTGTACCTATGATGAAAATGACAGGCCTCTCTCATCTTTTTAAGTGGGAGAACTTGCACAATTGGTGGCTGACTAAATACCATTTTTCCCCACTGTATCTGGCCCTGTGCCCTCTCTGAATCATGGCATTGAACGCTTTAGCAGGATTCTTTCTCTTCACAACTGGCTATGTGATTGTTGCAGCTCAATGGGTGTAACTTTTGTTGACAATTTCAATACCTTTTGGAAACGAACCACGTTTTATAAGGAGGATGGGATCCACCCAAATAATGTGGGTTCCTGGATCCTTTCACAGCATTATAAGGCTGCCTTGAGACAATGACTTATCAATGACCCCAGCTCAGTTAATCCCTACCATTGTGCCACTGAGTCATCATAATTCTTTAGCAAATACCAGGGGCATTGGTAGACACAATGTAAGTAACCTAATTTCTGTCCCTCTTACTGCCTGGAATGGCTCTGCTGATCCTACAGCTATTGTATGCAGCAATCATGTGTCTATGAACCAGAGTAATACTGTTAGCACTGAGGCGGTGTGCCCTAGTAGGAAGTCCACTGTGTGCAGCTCACCCTGCACTAACATAAATAACATGAGAATATCTACTTCTGCTAAGCTTCCCAGTAAAGCAATGAAAACAAGCAAGCATCCCAGAAAAGTGCTCAAAATGGCCCACGTTAACATATGTAGCTTAAGAAACAAGGTTCATGATATTAATAACTTGCTAGTAACAGATGACATTCATATTTTGACTATTTTCCGAGACTCACTTAGACAATAGCTTTTGATACAGTGGTAGCAATACAAGGTTAAAACATCTACAGAAAATACAGAAATGCCAATGGTGGAGGTGTTGCTGTTTATATTCAGAACCACGTTCCTGTGAAGCTTAGAGAGGATCTCATGTTAAATACTGTTGAAGTAATATGGCTACAGGTTCATCTGCCTCACCTAAAGCCCATTCTTTACTAATGTCATGCCACTGGCTTTGAGTAAAGCCAGTGTGTCTATGTATGCGGATGACTTAACACTATACACGCCAGCTACTACAGTGACTGAAATGACTGCAACACTTAACAAAGAGCTGCAGTTAGTTTCAGAATGGGTGGCAAGGAATAAGTTAGTCCTAAATATTTCAAAAACTAAAAGCATTGTATTTGGGACAAATCATTCACTAAACCGTAAACCTCAACTAAATCTTGTAATATATCATGTGGAAACTGAGCAAATAGTCTGGGTAGCCATTTGATTAGATGTTCAGGAGTCTTATGGCTTGGGGGTAGAAGCTGTTTACAAGCCTCTTGGTCCTAGACTTGGCGCTCCGGTACCGCTTGCCGTGTGGTAGCAGAGAGAACAGTCTATGACTAGGGTGGCTGGAGTCTTTGACACCGCCTGGTATAGAGGTCCTGAATGGCAGAAAGCTTGGCCCCAGTGATGTACTGGGCCGTACGCACTACCCTCTGTAGTGCCTTGCGGTCGGAGGCCGAGCAGTTGCCATACCAGGCAGATAGAACAGATAGAAATACACCTTATGGAACAGCGGGGACTGTGAAGAGACACACACAGGCACAGACACATGCATATACACACACAATAACATACGCACTATACACACACGTACACATGGATTTTGTGTTGTAGATATGTGGTAGGGGAGTAGGGGCCTGAGGGCACACAGTGTGTTGTGAAATCTGTTATGAATGTATTGTAATGTTTTTAAAGTTGTATAACTGCCTTAATTTTGCTGCACCCCAGGAAGAGTAGCTGCTGCCTTGTGTATCCAAGATGGCGTAGCAGTGCCTTGGAAGCAGCTAATGGGGATCCATAATAAATACAAATGCAAATATTAGCCTAGTGCACAATTGACTGCAGGTCAATTTATGTAAAAATAACATATTCACATTTATGAAAAAAACTAGCTAAAAACAGTTTCAACAATATTGAAAATAATACTGTGGGTATTTTACCAACCTCTCAGGTAAGAACCTAACTTAACCTATGCCTAAATCTGACCTCTCAGGTAAAAACTTAACCTATAACTAAATCTAACCTAAACCTAACCCAACCCCTCAGGTAAGAACCTAACTTAACCTATGCCTAAATCTAACCTCTCAGGTAAAAACTTAACATATAACTAAATCTGACCTCTCAGGTAAAAACTTAACCTATAACTAAATCTGACCTAACCTAAACCTAACCCAACCCCTCAGGTAAAAACCTACACTATATATACCAAACTATGTGGACACCCCTTCAAATTAGTGGATTCGGCTATTTCAGCCACACCCGTTGCTGACAGGTGTATAAAATCGAGCACACAGCCATGCAATCTCCATAGACAAACATTTGCAGTAGAATGGCCTTACTGAGGAGCTCAGTGACTTTCAACAAGCTCACAGAACAGGACCGCTGAATCGTGTAGCTCGTAAAAATTGTCTGTCCTCGGTTGCAACACTCACTACCGAGTTCCAAACTGCCTCTGGAAGCAACGTCAGCACAAGAACTGTTCGTCACAAGCCTAAGATCATCATGCGCAATGCCAAGCGTCAGCTGGAGTGGTGTAAAGTTCGCCGGCATTGGACTCTGGAGCAGTGGAAACGCGTTCTCTGGAGTGATGAATCACGCTTCACCATCTGGCAGTCCGACGGATGAATCTGGGTTTGGCGGCTGCCAGGAGAACGCTACCTGCCACAATGCATAGTGCCAACTGTAAAGTTAGGTGGGGGAGGAATAATGGTCTGGGGTTGTTTTTCATGGTTCGGGATAGGCCCATTAATTCCAGTGAAGGGAAATCTTAATGCTACAGCATACAATGACATTCTAGACGATTCTGTGCTTCCAACTTTGTGGCAACAAAGCGAGGTCCGTACAGAAATGGTTTGTCGAGATCGGGCGTGGAAGAACTTGACTGGCCTGCACAGAGCCCTGACCTCAACCCCATCGAACACCTTTTGGGATGAATTGGAACGCCAAAACCGCGAGCCAGGCCTCATCGCCCAACATCAGCGCCCCGACCTCACTAACGCCCTCGTGTCTGAATGGAAGCAACTCCCCCCTCAGCAACGTTCCGACATCTAGTGGAACCTGAACCTTTTTTATTGTATTCAGTTGTTGTTTTTGTAATAAAGTGTGTCTGTGTGTGTTCTCTCCCCAGGGTTGTGTGCACTCTCCATCAGTAATGACAACTGTTACCTGGCCTACCCCGGCAGCGCTACCATCGGAGAGGTCCAGGTGTTCGACACGGTGAACCTGGTACGACTCACACCCCCCCCCCCCCCATTCAACACGGCTAACTCTGCTACACACTGAGGTGTGGCTGTTTCAGTCTCACTGTGTGTTTTTAACTGTGTCTCCAGAGGGCCGCCAACATGATCCCAGCCCATGACAGTCCGTTAGCAGCTCTGGTGTTTGATGCTAGCGGAACCAAACTGGCCACAGCCTCGGAGAAGGTGGGACACATTTTTTAAACTGTTACGCTGAGCTACTGAGGTGGTGTCAGCCGGTCCCATTGCCCTCGGCCCTCGGCCCCGACCACTAACCCTGACCCTTACCATAGATATACTATTCTCTATCCATCTCTATGGCCCCGACCACTAACCCTGACCCTTACCATAGAGATACTATTCTCTATCCATCTCTATGGCCTTGACCCTTAACCCTGACCCTTACCATAGAGATACTATTCTCTATGGCCTTGACCCTTAACCCTGACCCTTACCATAGATATACTATTCTCTATCCATCTCTATGGCCTTGACCCTTAACCCTGACCCTTACCATAGAGATACTATTCTCTATCCATCTCTATGGCCTTGACCCTTAACCCTGACCCTTACCATAGAGATACTATTCTCTATCCATCTCTATGGCCTTGACCCTTAACCCTGACCCTTACCATAGAGATACTATTCTCTATCCATCTCTATGGCCTTGACCCTTAACCCTGACCCTTACCGTAGAGATATTATTCTCTATCCATCTCTATGGCCTTGACCCTTAACCCTGACCCTTACCATAGATATACTATTCTCTATCCATCTCTATGGCCTTGACCCTTAACCCTGACCCTTACCATAGAGATACTATTCTCTATCCATCTCTATGGCCTTGACCCTTAACCCTGACCCTTACCATAGAGATACTATTCTCTATCCATCTCTATGGCCCCGACCACTAACCCTGACCCTTACCATAGAGATACTATTCTCTATCCATCTCTATGGCCTTGACCCTTAACCCTGACCCTTACCATAGAGATACTATTCTCTATCCATCTCTATGGCCTTGACCCTTAACCCTGACCCTTACCATAGATATACTATTCTCTATCCATCTCTATGGCCTTGACCCTTAACCCTGACCCTTACCATAGAGATACTATTCTCTATCCATCTCTATGGCCTTGACCCTTAACCCTGACCCTTCCATGGTAGCAGATCTGATGGATATTAACAGTGTAGTGGTGGACCGGCTGAAAGTGTGTGTGTTGTAACGTCGCTCGCTGTATCAGGGATCAGCTATCGTGTGTGTAATGTAACCTGTGTGTTCTGATAGGGTACGGTGATTCGTGTGTTCTCCATCCCTGAGGGACAGAAACTGTTTGAGTTCCGTCGAGGAGTCAAAAGGTAAGACTCCTTCCTCTTCCTTCTTCTTCATCTTCTCCTCTGCCTTCTCCTTCTTCTCCTTCTTCTCCTCCTTCCTCTTCCTTCTTCTCCATCTTCATCTTCTCCTCTGCCTTCTTCTCCTTCTTCTTCTCCTCCTTCTTCTCCTTCTTCTTGTCCTCCTTCTTCTCCTTCTTCTTGTCCTCCTCCTCCTTCTCCTCCTCCTCCTCCTTCTCCTTCTTCTCCTTCTTCTCCTTCTTCTTCTTCTCATTCTCCTCCTTCTCCTCCTCCTCCTTCTCCTCCTCCTCCTCCTTCTCCTCCTCCTCCTCCTCCTCCTAGTAATATGTGTTTAATAGTGGATAATATTGAATGATCTCCAGCTGAGTTCAGTCTGACCCTGTGTGTGTCAGGTGTGTGTCGATCTGTTCCTTGGCCTTCAGTATGGAAGGTCTCTACCTGTCAGCATCCAGCAACACTGAGACGGTCCACATCTTCAAACTGGAGATTCAGAAAGAGAAGTAAGTACCCACCCTTCCTCATCCTCACCCTCACCTGTGTTACATTAGTTTCATTAGAGATCTTCTCCTGTATTTCAACATGGTGTCTCCTCACCTGTGTTACATTAGTTTCATTAGAGATCTTCTCCTGTATTTCAACATTGTGTCTCCTCACCCTCACCTGTGTTGCATTAGTTTCATTAGAGATCTTCTCCTGTATTTCAACATGGTGTCTCCTCACCTGTGTTACATTAGTTTCATTAGAGATTTTCTCCTGTATTTCAACATTGTGTCTCCTCACCCTCACCTGTGTTGCATTAGTTTCATTAGAGATCTTCTCCTGTATTTCAACATGGTGTCTCCTCACCCTCACCTGTGTTGCATTAGTTTCATTAGAGATCTTCTCCTGTATTTCAACATGGTGTCTCCTCACCTGTGTTGCATTAGTTTCATTAGAGATCTTCTCCTGTATTCCAACATGGTGTGTGTCTAGGCCTGCGGAGGAGCCCACTACATGGGGTGGTTACTTTGGGAAGGTGCTGATGGCATCCACCACCTACCTGCCCTCTCAGGTGAGTGGGACTTCCTGTGTGTGTGTGTGTGTGTGTTGTCTGATCATGTCTCCTCTGTGTGTGTGTGTGTGTGTGTGTGTGTGTTGTCTGATCACGTCTCCTGTGTGTGTGTGTGTGTGTTGTCTGATCACGTCTCCTCTGTGTGTGTGTGTGTGTGTGTTGTCTGATCACGTCTCCTCTGTGTGTGTGTGTGTGTGTGTGTGTGTGTGTGTGTGTGTGTGTGTGTGTGTGTTGTCTGATCATGTCTCCTCTGTGTGTGTGTGTGTTGTCTGATCACGTCTCCTCTGTGTGTGTGTGTGTGTGTGTGTTGTCTGATCACGTCTCCTCTGTGTGTGTGTGTGTGTTGTCTGATCACGTCTCCTCTGTGTGTGTGTGTTGTCTGATCACGTCTCCTCTGTGTGTGTGTGTGTGTGTGTTGTCTGATCACGTCTCCTCTGTGTGTGTCAGGTGACAGAGATGTTCACTCAGGGACGAGCCTTCGCCACCGTACGACTGCCCTTCTCTGGACACAAGAACATCTGCGCTCTGGCCCTGTAAGAACACACACACACACACACACTGGAAAAGTCTAGAGCCCTAATGGAAGAGTCAGTCTAGAGCCCTAATGGAAGAGTCCGTCTAGAGCCCTGATGGAAGAGTCAGTCTAGAGCCCTGATGGAAGAGTCAGTCTAGAGCCCTGCTGGAAGAGTCAGTCTAGAGCCCTGATGGAAGAGTCAGTCTAGAGCCCTGATGGAAGAGTCAGTCTAGAGCCCTGATGGAAGAGTCAGTCTAGAGCCCTGCTGGAAGAGTCAGTCTAGAGCCCTGCTGGAAGAGTCAGTCTAGAGCCCTAATGGAAGAGTCAGTCTAGAGCCCTGATGGAAGAGTCAGTCTAGAGCCCTGATGGAAGAGTCAGTCTAGAGCCCTGATGGAAGAGTCAGTCTAGAGCCCTAATGGAAGAGTCAGTCTAGAGCCCTGATGGAAGAGTCAGTCTAGAGCCCTAATGGAAGAGTCAGTCTAGAGCCCTGATGGAAGAGTCAGTCTAGAGCCCTGATGGAAGAGTCAGTCTAGAGCCCTGATGGAAGAGTCAGTCTAGAGCCCTAATGGAAGAGTCAGTCTAGAGCCCTGATGGAAGAGTCAGTCTAGAGCCCTGATGGAAGAGTCAGTCTAGAGCCCTGATGGAAGAGTCAGTCTAGAGCCCTGATGGAAGAGTCAGTCTAGAGCCCTGATGGAAGAGTCAGTCTAGAGCCCTGATGGAAGAGTCAGTCTAGAGCCCTGATGGAAGAGTCAGTCTAGAGCCCTGATGGAAGAGTCAGTCTAGAGCCCTGATGGAAGAGTCAGTCTAGAGCCCTGATGGAAGAGTCAGTCTAGAGCCCTGATGGAAGAGTCAGTCTAGAGCCCTGATGGAAGAGTCAGTCTAGAGCCCTGATGGAAGAGTCAGTCTAGAGCCCTGATGGAAGAGTCAGTCTAGAGCCCTGATGGAAGAGTCAGTCTAGAGCCCTGATGGAAGAGTCAGTCTAGAGCCCTGATGGAAGAGTCAGTCTAGAGCCCTGATGGAAGAGTCAGTCTAGAGCCCTGATGGAAGAGTCAGTCTAGAGCCCTGATGGAAGAGTCAGTCTAGAGCCCTGATGGAAGAGTCAGTCTAGAGCCCTGATGGAAGAGTCAGTCTAGAGCCCTGATGGAAGAGTCAGTCTAGAGCCCTGATGGAAGAGTCAGTCTAGAGCCCTGATGGAAGAGTCCGTCTAGATTCCTTTTACATTTTAGTCATTTAGCAGACGCTCTTATCCAGAGCGACTTACAGTTAGTGAGTACATACATTATTTTTACATACTGCCCCCCCGTGGGAAACGAACCCACAACCCTGGCGTTGCAAGCGCCATGCTCTACCCACTGAGCTGCAGGGGACCTGTACACACACACTGAAACGCACACACAGTCCGATCAGTCTGATTGAAGTTTGTGTGTTTTTTGTTTTTAACACTGCGTGTGTGTTTAGGATCCAGAAGATTCCTCGTCTCCTGGTCGCAGCAGCTGATGGATATCTGTACCTCTATAACCTGGACCCACAGGAGGGAGGAGAGTGCTCACTGATGAAACAACACAGGTAACACACTGATGAAACAACACAGGTAGCACACTGATGAAACAACACAGGTAACACACTGACGAAACAACACAGGTAGCTCACTGATGAAACAACACAGGTAGCTCACTGATGAAACAACACAGGTAACACACTGATGAAACAACACAGGTAGCTCACTGATGAAACAACACAGGTAACACACTGACGAAACAACACAGGTAGCTCACTGATGAAACAACACAGGTAACACACTGACGAAACAACACAGGTAACACACTGATTAAACAACACAGGTAGCTCACTGATGAAACAACACAGGTAACACTGATGAAACAACACAGGTAGCACACTGATGAAACAACACAGGTAGCACACTGATGACACAACACAGGTAGCACACTGATGAAACAACACAGGTAACACACTGATGAAACAACACAGGTAGCTCACTGATGAAACAACACAGGTAACACACTGATGAAACAACACAGGTAGCTCACTGATGAAACAACACAGGTAACACACTGACGAAACAACACAGGTAGCTCACTGATGAAACAACACAGGTAACACACTGACGAAACAACACAGGTAACACACTGATTAAACAACACAGGTAGCTCACTGATGAAACAACACAGGTAACACTGATGAAACAACACAGGTAGCACACTGATGAAACAACACAGGTAGCTCACTGATGAAACAACACAGGTAGCACACTGACGAAACAACACAGGTAGCTCACTGATGAAACAACACAGGTAACACACTGACGAAACAACACAGGTAACACACTGATTAAACAACACAGGTAGCTCACTGATGAAACAACACAGGTAACACTGATGAAACAACACAGGTAGCACACTGATGAAACAACACAGGTAGCACACTGACGAAACAACACAGGTAGCTCACTGATGAAACAACACAGGTAACACACTGACGAAACAACACAGGTAACACACTGATTAAACAACACAGGTAGCTCACTGATGAAACAACACAGGTAACACTGATGAAACAACACAGGTAGCACACTGATGAAACAACACAGGTAGCACACTGATGAAACAACACAGGTAGCTCACTGATGAAACAACAGGTAGCTCACTGATGAAACAACACAGGTAGCACACTGATGAAACAACACAGGTAGCTCACTGATGAAACAACACAGGTAGCTCACTGATGAAACAACACAGGTAACACACTGATGAAACAACACAGGTAGCTCACTGATGAAACAACACAGGTAGCTCACTGATGAAACAACACAGGTAACACACTGATGAAACAACACAGGTAGCTCACTGATGAAACAACACAGGTAACACACTGATGAAACAACACAGGTAACACAGGTGACAGAGATGTTCACTCAGGGACGAGCCTTCGCCACCGTACGACTGCCCTTCTCTGGACACAAGAACAGGGTCGGCAGGTAGCTTAGTGGGTAAGAGCGTTGTGCCAGTAACCGAAAGGTCGCTGGTTCTAATCCCCGAGCCGACTAGGTGAAAAATCTGTCGATGTGCCCTTAAGCAAGGCACTTAACCCTAATTGCTCCTGTAAGTCACTCTGGATAAGAGCGTCTGCTAAATGACTAAAATGTAAATGTAAATGTAACACACTGATGAAACAACACAGGTAGCACACTGATGAAACAACACAGGTAGCACACTGATGAAACAACACAGGTAACACACTGATGAAACAACACAGGTAGCACACTGATGAAACAACACAGGTAACACACTGATGAAACAACACAGGTAACACACTGATGAAACAACACAGGTAGCACACTGACGAAACAACACAGGTAACACACTGATGAAACAACACAGGTAGCACACTGATGAAACAACACAGGTAGCACACTGATGAAACAACACAGGTAACACACTGATGAAACAACACAGGTAGCACACTGATGAAACAACACAGGTAACACACTGATGAAACAACACAGGTAGCACACTGATGAAACAACACAGGTAGCACACTGATGAAACAACACAGGTAGCACACTGATGAAACAACACAGGTAACACACTGATGAAACACAGGTAACACACTGATGAAACAACACAGGTAGCACACTGATGAAACAACACAGGTAACACACTGATGAAACAACACAGGTAGCACACTGATGACACAACACAGGTAGCACACTGATGAAACAACACAGGTAACACACTGACGAAACAACACAGGTAGCACACTGACGAAACAACACAGGTAACAATCAATTTTCAATCAATTTTATTTTATATAGCCCTTCTTACATCAGCTAATATCTCGAAGTGCTGTACAGAAACCCAGCCTAAAACCCCAAACAGCTAGTAATGCAGGTGTAGAAGCACGGTGATGAAACAACACAGGTAGCACACTGATGAAACAACACAGGTAGCACACTGATGAAACACAGGTAGCACACTGATGAAACAACACAGGTAGCACACTGATGACACAACACAGGTAGCACACTGATGAAACAACACAGGTAACACACTGATGAAACAACACAGGTAGCACACTGATGAAACAACACAGGTAACACACTGATGAAACAACACAGGTAGCACACTGATGAAACAACACAGGTAGCACACTGATGAAACAACACAGGTAGCACACTGATGAAACAACACAGGTAACACACTGATGAAACAACACAGGTAGCACACTGATGAAACAACACAGGTAACACACTGATGAAACACAGGTAACACACTGATGAAACAACACAGGTAGCACACTGATGAAACAACACAGGTAGCACACTGATGAAACACAGGTAGCACACTGATGAAACAACACAGGTAGCACACTGATGAAACAACACAGGTAGCACACTGATGAAACAACACAGGTAGCACACTGATGAAACAACACAGGTAGCACACTGATGAAACAACACAGGTAACACACTGATGACACAACACAGGTAGCACACTGATGAAACAACACAGGTAGCTCACTGATGAAACGACACAGGTAACACACTGATGAAACGACACAGGTAGCACACTGATGAAACAACACAGGTAGCACACTGATGAAACAACACAGGTAGCACACTGATGAAACACCACAGGTAGCACACTGATGAAACAACACAGGTAGCACACTGCTGAAACAACACAGGTAGCACACTGCTGAAACAACACAGGTAGCACACTGCTGAAACAACACAGGTAGCACACTGATGAAACAACACAGGTAGCACACTGATGAAAACAACACAGGTAGCTCACTGATGAAACAACACAGGTAATACACTGATGAAAACAACACAGGTAGCTCACTGATGAAACAACACAGGTAGCACACTGCTGAAACAACACAGGTAGCACACTGATGAAACAACACAGGTAGCACACTGATGAAACAACACAGGTAGCACACTGATGAAAACAACACAGGTAGCTCACTGATGAAACAACACAGGTAGCACACTGATGAAAACAACACAGGTAGCTCACTGATGAAACAACACAGGTAACACACACACACTGTAAGGAAGCTTTTGTTATCTGTATTGGTCCTGTTCTGTGTGGCTCAGTTGTTCGTGCATAGCGCTTAGCGATAGCAGGGTCTGTGGGATCGACTCCATATGTACTCACTGTAAGTAGCTTTGGGATAAAAGCGTCTGTTAAACGGCAGTTTATTTAAATATCATCGTTCTGTGTTCCTCAGGTTAGACGGCGGTGCTGAGCCGCCCAATGAGATCCTGGAACAGGGGTCACATGACCGACCCCTTACCACACAGACCTACAACACTGCTGGGATGAAAGGTACGTTAGTCAAATTTGGCGCCGGACAAGTGACCCGGGAAGATTTGTAATTTCGGCCATTTTAAGAAATGTGCCAGTCAGCCATATGCATTGGGTGGGTAACCCATTAGGCCATCCACCCATCCACGCAGACTTCAGTCCGGCTTTTGACATTATCGATCATAGTCTGCTGCTGGGAAAACCTATGTGTTATGGCTTTACACCCCCTGCTATACTGTGGATAAAGAGTTACCTGTCTAACAGGACACAGAGGGTGTTCTTTAATGGGAGCCTCTCCAACATAATCTAGGTAGAATCAGGAATTCCCCAGGGCAGCTGTCTAGGCCCCTTACTTTTTTCCATCTTTACTAACGACATGCCACTGGCTTTGAGTAAAGCCAGTGTGTCTATGTATGCGGATGACTCAACACTATACACGTCAGCTAATACAGCGACTGAAATGACTTCCCAAATGCCAAGAGTGTGCAAAGCTGTCATCAAGGCAAAGGGTGGCTATTTGAAGATTCTCAGATATAAAATATACTTTGATTTGTTTAACACTTTTTTTGGTTACTACATGATTCCATATGTGTTATTTATATTCTTCACTATTATTCTACAATGTAAAAATAAAGAAAAACTCTGAAATGAGGAGGTGTCCAAACTTTTGACTGGTTGTGTGTGTGTGTACACACTACCGTTCAAAGGTTTGGGGTCACTTAGAAATGTCCTTGTTTTCGAAAGAAAAGCAATTTTTTTGTCCATTAAAATAACATCAAATTGATCAGAAATAGAGTGTAGACATTGTTAATGTTGTAAATGGCTATTGTAGCTGGAAACGGCTCATTTTTCTGGTTAGAGCCAGTAGTACTGTAGCAGCGGTAGTATAAGCAGTAGTACTGTAGTAGCAGTAGTAGTACTGTAGTAGCAGCAGTAGTACTGTAGCAGTAGTACTGTAGCAGCAGCAGTAGTACTGTAGCAGCAGCAGTAGTACTGTAGTAGTAGTACTGTAGTAGCAGTAGTAGTACTGTAGTAGCAGTAGTAGTACTGTAGTAGCAGTAGTAGTACTGTAGAAGCAGTAGTAGTACTGTAGTAGCAGCAGTAGTACTGTAGCAGCAGCAGTAGTACTGTAGTAGTAGTACTGTAGTAGCAGCAGTAGTACTGTAGTAGTAGTAGTAGTAGTAGTAGTAGTAGTAGTACTGTAGAAGCAGTAGTAGTACTGTAGCAGCAGCAGTAGTACTGTAGAAGCAGTAGTAGTACTGTAGTAGTAGTACTGTAGTAGTAGTACTGTAGAAGCAGCAGTAGTACTGTAGTAGTAGTACTGTAGCAGCAGCAGTAGTACTGTAGTAGCAGCAGTAGTACTGTAGCAGCAACAGTAGTACTGTAGTAGCAGCAGTAGTACTGTAGCAGCAGTAGTAATACTGTAGTAGCAGCAGTAGTACTGTAGTAGCAGCAGTAGTACTGTAGCAGCAGTAGTAGTACTGTAGCAGCAGTAGTAGTACTGTAGTAGCAACAGTAGTACTGTAGTAGCAGCAGTAGTACTGTAGCAGCAGTAGTAGTACTGTAGTAGCATTAGTAGTACTGTAGCAGCAACAGTAGTACTGTAGTAGCAGCAGTAGTACTGTAGCAGCAGTAGTAGTACTGTAGTATCAGCAGTAGTACTGTAGCATCAGCAGTAGTACTGTAGCAGCAGCAGTAGTACTGTAGTAGCAGCAGTAGTACTGTAGTAGCAGCAGTAGTACTGTAGCAGCAGTAGTAGTACTGTAGTAGCAGCAGTAGTACTGTAGTAGGAGTAGTAGTACTGTAGTAGCAGCAGTAGTACTGTAGTAGAAGCAGTAGTACTGTAGTAGCAGCAGTAGTACTGTAGTTGTAGCAGCAGCAGTAGTACTGTAGTAGCAGCAGTAGTACTGTAGTAGCAGCAGTAGTACTGTAGTAGCAGTAGTAGTACTGTAGTAGCAGCAGTAGTACTGTAGCAGCAGCAGTAGTACTGTAGTTGTAGCAGCAGCAGTAGTACTGTAGTAGCAGTAGTAGTACTGTAGCAGCAGCAGTAGTACTGTAGTAGCAGCAGTAGTACTGTAGTTGTAGCAGCAGCAGTAGTACTGTAGTAGCAGCAGTAGTACTGTAGTAGCAGCAGTAGTACTGTAGTTGTAGCAGCAGCAGTAGTACTGTAGTAGCAGCAGTAGTACTGTAGTAGCAGCAGTAGTAGTACTGTAGTAGCAGCAGTAGTAGTACTGTAGTAGCAGCAGTAGTACTGTAATAGCAGCAGTAGTACTGTAGTAGGAGCAGTAGTACTGTAGTAGCAGTAGTAGTACTGTAGTAGGAGTGGCAGGGGTACTGTAGTAGCAGCAGTAGTACTGTAGTAGGAGTGGCAGGGGTACTGTAGTTGTAGCAGCAGCAGTAGTACTGTAGTAGCAGCAGTAGTACTGTAGCAGCAGTAGTAGTACTGTAGTAGCAGCAGTAGTACTGTAGTAGGAGTGGCAGGGGTACTGTAACCGCAGCACCACTGTAGTAGTACTGTAGCAGTAACAGTAGTAGTAGTAGTAGTAGTAGTAGTAGCAGCACTGTTTAGTAGTAGTGGCAGTAGTGTTGTAGTAGTAGTAGTAGTAGCAATAGTAGTAGTGGTAGTAGTAACAGCAGTAGTACTATAGCAGTGGTAGTAGTAACAGCAGTAGTACTATAGCAGTGGTAGTAGTAACAGCAGTAGTACTATAGCAGTGGTAGTAGTAACAGCAGTAGTACTATAGCAGTGGTAGTAGTAGTAACAGCAGTAGTACTATATCAGTGGTGGTAGTAGTAACAGCAGTAGTACTATATCAGTGGTGGTAGTAGTAACAGCAGTAGTACTATAGCAGTGGTAGTAGTAACAGCAGTAGTACTATAGTAGTAACAGCAGTAGTACTATATCAGTGGTAGTAGTAACAGCAGTAGTACTATAGCAGTGGTAGTAGTAGTAACAGCAGTAGTACTATATCAGTGGTAGTAGTAACAGCAGTAGTACTATATCAGTGGTAGTAGTAACAGCAGTAGTACTATATCAGTGGTAGTAGTAACAGCAGTAGTACTATAGCAGTGGTAGTAGTAACAGCAGTAGTACTATAGTAGTAACAGCAGTAGTACTATATCAGTGGTAGTAGTAACAGCAGTAGTACTATAGCAGTGGTAGTAGTAGTAACAGCAGTAGTACTATATCAGTGGTAGTAGTAACAGCAGTAGTACTATATCAGTGGTGGTAGTAGTAACAGCAGTAGTACTATATCAGTGGTAGTAGTAACAGCAGTAGTACTATATCAGTGGTGGTAGTAGTAACAGCAGTAGTACTATATCAGTGGTAGTAGTAACAGCAGTAGTACTATAGCAGTGGTAGTAGTAACAGCAGTAGTACTATATCAGTGGTAGTAGTAACAGCAGTAGTACTATATCAGTGGTGGTAGTAGTAACAGCAGTAGTACTATATCAGTGGTAGTAGTAACAGCAGTAGTACTATAGCAGTGGTAGTAGTAGTAACAGCAGTAGTACTATATCAGTGGTAGTAGTAACAGCAGTAGTACTATATCAGTGGTGGTAGTAGTAACAGCAGTAGTACTATATCAGTGGTAGTAGTAACAGCAGTAGTACTATATCAGTGGTAGTAGTAACAGCAGTGGTACTATATCAATGGTAGTAGTAACAGCAGTAGTACTATAGTAGTAACAGCAGTAGTACTATAGCAGTGGTAGTAGTAACAGCAGTAGTACTATATCAGTGGTAGTAGTAACAGCAGTAGTACTATATCAGTGGTGGTAGTAGTAACAGCAGTAGTACTATATCAGTGGTAGTAGTAACAGCAGTAGTACTATATCAGTGGTGGTAGTAGTAACAGCAGTAGTACTATATCAGTGGTAGTAGTAACAGCAGTAGTACTATATCAGTGGTGGTAGTAGTAACAGCAGTAGTACTATATCAGTGGTAGTAGTAACAGCAGTAGTACTATATCAGTGGTGGTAGTAGTAACAGCAGTAGTACTATAGCAGTGGTAGTAGTAACAGCAGTAGTACTATATCAGTGGTGGTAGTAGTAACAGCAGTAGTACTATATCAGTGGTAGTAGTAACAGCAGTAGTACTATATCAGTGGTGGTAGTAGTAACAGCAGTAGTACTATATCAGTGGTAGTAGTAACAGCAGTAGTACTATAGCAGTGGTAGTAGTAACAGCAGTGGTACTATATCAGTGGTAGTAGTAACAGCAGTAGTACTATATCAGTGGTGGTAGTAGTAACAGCAGTAGTACTATATCAGTGGTAGTAGTAACAGCAGTAGTACTATAGCAGTGGTAGTAGTAACAGCAGTAGTACTATATCAGTGGTAGTAGTAACAGCAGTAGTACTATATCAGTGGTGGTAGTAGTAACAGCAGTAGTACTATATCAGTGGTAGTAGTAACAGCAGTAGTACTATAGCAGTGGTAGTAGTAGTAACAGCAGTAGTACTATATCAGTGGTAGTAGTAACAGCAGTAGTACTATATCAGTGGTGGTAGTAGTAACAGCAGTAGTACTATATCAGTGGTAGTAGTAACAGCAGTAGTACTATATCAGTGGTAGTAGTAACAGCAGTGGTACTATATCAATGGTAGTAGTAACAGCAGTAGTACTATAGTAGTAACAGCAGTAGTACTATAGCAGTGGTAGTAGTAACAGCAGTAGTACTATAGCAGTGGTAGTAGTAACAGCAGTAGTACTATATCAGTGGTAGTAGTAACAGCAGTAGTACTATATCAGTGGTAGTAGTAACAGCAGTAGTACTATAGTAGTAACAGCAGTAGTACTATAGCAGTGGTAGTAGTAACAGCAGTAGTACTATAGCAGTGGTAGTAGTAACAGCAGTAGTACTATATCAGTGGTAGTAGTAACAGCAGTAGTACTATAGTAGTAACAGCAGTAGTACTATAGCAGTGGTAGTAGTAACAGCAGTAGTACTATATCAGTGGTAGTAGTAACAGCAGTGGTACTATATCAATGGTAGTAGTAACAGCAGTAGTACTATAGTAGTAACAGCAGTAGTACTATAGCAGTGGTAGTAGTAACAGCAGTAGTACTATAGCAGTGGTAGTAGTAACAGCAGTAGTACTATAGTAGTAACAGCAGTAGTACTATAGCAGTGGTAGTAGTAACAGCAGTAGTACTATAGCAGTGGTAGTAGTAACAGCAGTAGTACTATATCAGTGGTAGTAGTAACAGCAGTAGTACTATAGTAGTAACAGCAGTAGTACTATATCAGTGGTAGTAGTAACAGCAGTAGTACTATAGTAGTAACAGCAGTAGTACTATATCAGTGGTAGTAGTAACAGCAGTAGTACTATATCAGTGGTAGTAGTAACAGCAGTAGTACTATATCAGTGGTAGTAGTAACAGCAGTAGTACTATAGTAGTAACAGCAGTAGTACTATAGCAGTGGTAGTAGTAACAGCAGTAGTACTATAGTAGTACTATATCAGTGGTAGTAGTAACAGCAGTAGTACTATAGTAGTACTATATCAGTGGTAGTAGTAACAGCAGTAGTACTATAGTAGTAACAGCAGTAGTACTATATCAGTGGTAGTAGTAACAGCAGTAGTACTATATCATTGGTAGTAGTAACAGCAGTAGTACTATAGCAGTGGTAGTAGTAGTAACAGCAGTAGTACTATATCAGTGGTAGCAGTAACAGCAGTAGTACTATATCAGTGGTAGTAGTAACAGCAGTAGTACTATAGCAGTGGTAGTAGTAACAGCAGTAGTACTATAGTAGTAACAGCAGTAGTACTATAGCAGTGGTAGTAGTAACAGCAGTAGTACTATATCAGTGGTAGCAGTAACAGCAGTAGTACTATATCAGTGGTAGTAGTAACAGCAGTAGTACTATATCAGTGGTAGTAGTAACAGCAGTAGTACTATATCAGTGGTAGCAGTAACAGCAGTAGTACTATATCAGTGGTAGTAGTAACAGCAGTAGTACTATAGCAGTGGTAGTAGTAACAGCAGTAGTACTATAGTAGTAACAGCAGTAGTACTATAGCAGTGGTAGTAGTAACAGCAGTAGTACTATATCAGTGGTAGCAGTAACAGCAGTAGTACTATATCAGTGGTAGTAGTAACAGCAGTAGTACTATATCATTGGTAGTAGTAACAGCAGTAGTACTATATCAGTGGTAGCAGTAACAGCAGTAGTACTATATCAGTGGTAGCAGTAACAGCAGTAGTACTATATCAGTGGTGGTAGTAGTAACAGCAGTAGTACTATATCAGTGGTAGTAGTAACAGCAGTAGTACTATAGTAGTAACAGCAGTAGTACTATATCAGTGGTAGTAGTAACAGCAGTAGTACTATATCAGTGGTAGTAGTAACAGCAGGAGCTGATCCCCTGACCCCTGACCTTTAACCCATGTCCTCTCCTCAGGTTACTGTGAGGAGGCAGGTGCAGTGGGAGGGGCGGGACTAGAGGATGACCTCAGTGATCTACGATTGGACGATGAGAATGAGGAGCAGCCACCACTCATCCTGGAGACGGACTGACTGACAGCTGGAGCAACCAATCAGAGAGCACCTCTGGTGCTGCTAGGAACATGTGACATGGAGGGTGGAATTAAAAACTCTCAGCGTTCCACAGCGCCTCTGTCTGTCTGTGGATGTATACATATTTCTCCTTCCCTCCCTCCCTCCCTCCTTTCCTCCCTCACTCCCTCCCTCACTCTCCTTCCCTCCCTCTCTCTCCTTCCCTCCCTCCCTCCCCCTCTCTCTCTCTCCCCCTCTCTCTCTCTCCCTCCCTCTCTCTCTCCCTCCCTCTCTCTCTCTCCCTCCCTCCCTCCCTCCCCCTCTCTCTCTCTCTCTCTCTCTCTCTCCCTCCCTCTCTCCCTCTCTCTCTCTGTCTCTCTCTCTCCCTCCCTCTCTCTCTCCCTCCCTCCCTCCCTCCCCCTCTCTCTCTCTCTCTCTCTCTCTCTCTCTCTCTCTCTCCCTCCCTCTCTCCCTCTCTCTCTCCCTCCCTCTCTCTCTCCCTCCCTCCCTCTCTCTCTCCCTCCCTCCCTCTCTCTCTCCCTCCCTCCCTCCCTCCCTCTCTCTCTCTCTCTCTCCCTCCCTCCCTCCCTCCCTCCCTCCCTCTCTCCCTCCCTCCCTCCCTCCCTCCCTCCGCAGGTGACTCTGTAGCTTTGCATGTATATGTGCCAAGACCAGAACTCTACGCAACGCTCTAACGAGGACCTCTGAAGTGTGTGTGTGTGTGTGTGAGTGTGGGCTGAGCTGTAAATGTGTGTGCTGGGCATGTACATTAGCATACATTAGCGTTAGCGTCCCAGTCGCTCACTGGCTACCCAATCAGATGGAGGCTACCCAATCAGATGGAGGCTCAGTGGACAAGCCCTACCCCCTCTCTCTGAGGGCTGCAGACATTGGCCGATGAAATTGATTGACCGATCAGTCAGACCCGTGTCTGATAAGGTGAGGAATGTAATGAGGTGTGTGTTTAACCCATAGCGATCGAGGACTCGTCATCTATATAACCCGTTTTAGCATGGACATTGCCATCGTCCACCATTTTAAAGTAGCCATCTGGGTGGGGGAGTTGTAGCTTCAATGGCGCTGTCACAGACGGTATAATGGCACAGATACAAAGACCATTCCTCCATCTACCTCCTATGGTGTAACCAGGGATGGAACTAGGGGTGGGTGATGTTTAGCCAATAGAGGCCTACGTCC
>CM062507.1:48326944-48343898 GCA_031479575.1 Coregonus ussuriensis | reverse complement strand
ATCAATTATTCTAAGATCAACATCAGTAATCTCCTTTGACATAACGGAATGTAGACTCTCTGGCACCAAACAAATGATCTACTAACTCTCCCCTGGTCCACACAATACTGTGACATGACATCATTACAGTCTCCAATGTTTATTGAAAACATAAATACATTTGCACAATGAGCTTGTTGTTGTTGTTGTCTCTCAAATACAGTGTTACAGTTGTTGTTTAGCTAGCGAATTTTAGCCATATTAGCATTGACATGAAATCAGTCAAACACCTGAAAACAAGACATGGTATCCAGAACAAGATGAAACTAGCTGAAACGAGTCACTTACGATTCCCCACATGGCAGTTTCTTGTCATTCTCGCTAGCAATCTGGCTGTCCAGAATCACGACAACACAATGACTTCTGCCCCATGGAAGCGTGCACATCATTTTCGTGAGGTTGTCAGCTAACCCAGCTACAATTTTATCACAAAACCGTTGCGTAAAATAGCAAATGTGTTCACTCTGGTCTTGGCTCTAGCCAACAGCTCGAAGATACTGCCTACATGATGAGATTAGTCTACATGATACATTCTACACAATGAGATTATTATGGATAAGAATATTTGTATTTGTCAAACGGCAAGCAAGCATCGATCATCATCATGTCACCAGAATAATACCCTGGATATTTATTGGAAAGGAGCATCAAGCATCACCGTGCACTTTCACCACCCTGTGAAGTTCATAACTGATTTCATCTGTAGCCTTGTAAACTGCTTGGTTTCCTGAGTTGTAGTGGAGTACCACATACCTTAATCTGTAGCCTGTAAACTGCTTGGTTTCCTGAGTTGTAGTGGAGTACCACATACCTTAATCTGTAGCCTGTAAACTGCTTGGTTTCCTGAGTTGTAGTGGAGTACCACATACCTTAATCTGTAGCCTGTAAACTGCTTGGTTTCTTGAGTTGTAGTGGAGTACCACATACCTTAATCTGTAGCCTGTAAACTGCTTGGTTTCCTGAGTTGTAGTGGAGTACCACATACCTTAATCTGTAGCCTGTAAACTGCTTGGTTTCCTGAGTTGTAGTGGAGTACCACATACCTTAATATGTAGCCTTGTAAACTGCTTGGTTTCCTGAGTTGTAGTGGAGTACCACATACCTTAATATGTAGCCTTGTAAACTGCTTGGTTTCCTGAGTTGTAGTGGAGTACCACATACCTTAATCTGTAGCCTTGTAAACTGCTTGGTTTCCTGAGTTGTAGTGGAGTACCACATACCTTAATATGTAGCCTTGTAAACTGCTTGGTTTCCTGAGTTGTAGTGGAGTACCACATACCTTAATCTGTAGCCTGTAAACTGCTTGGTTTCCTGAGTTGTAGTGGAGTACCACATACCTTAATCTGTAGCCTGTAAACTGCTTGGTTTCCTGAGTTGTAGTGGAGTACCACATACCTTAATATGTAGCCTTGTAAACTGCTTGGTTTCCTGAGTTGTAGTGGAGTACCACATACCTTAATCTGTAGCCTGTAAACTGCTTGGTTTCCTGAGTTGTAGTGGAGTACCACATACCTTAATCTGTAGCCTGTAAACTGCTTGGTTTCCTGAGTTGTAGTGGAGTACCACATACCTTAATCTGTAGCCTGTAAACTGCTTGGTTTCCTGAGTTGTAGTGGAGTACCACATACCTTAATCTGTAGCCTGTAAACTGCTTGGTTTCCTGAGTTGTAGTGGAGTACCACATACCTTAATCTGTAGCCTGTAAACTGCTTGGTTTCCTGAGTTGTAGTGGAGTACCACATTCCATATCATAGAGTGATTCCAAGTTTACTTCCATATTATGGGTTAGGGTTATGTGGCAAGCACAGGCATAGGAGATCTTATACGTTTTGATCTATAAGATAATCTTCATCAGCTAACGTTACTTTTTGTGAATTTTGAAGAATTTATGTAATCAATAAAAGCACATAAAGCACATGCAGGCTTCATACTTCATAAAGGTCATATTAACTAACTGACATTATCTCATAGAACAACATAAATGCTTTATAATTCATAAAGGTCATGTTAACTGGCTGACATTATCTCATAGAACAACATACAGGCTTCATACTTCATAAAGGTTATGTTAACTGACTGACATTATCTCATAGAACAACATAAAGGCTTCATAATTCATAAAGGTCATGTTAACTGGCTGACATTATCTCATAGAACAAAACGTTTAAGATCTCCTAAGCCTGTGTTAACCTCAGACCTTATTTTGTACGTTTATCCCAAACCCTATTCTTTCACCATTAATTTTCTGGGTTTTAGGACTACAAGTTGCTCTATAGGGTTAGGATTAAAGGGCGCGTTCGACATTGCAGAAGACTTTAAAGGCGAGACAGGGTAATCTATAAATCATAAATAGCTACTCAATAGTATTTGTAGATCAGTCAGTTGGTCACAATTTACCCATGATACATCACGGTTTTGATGCACTCGGACACGGCCAAGTGCTCTCCGTATTAGCATGGGCAGCGCCATTGGCCATCATAAAGAACTACAAATGCCATGATGATCTGGACGAGCCTGCCGAAACGAGGCAAAGGTAAGAATCTCTCGATTAACTATCTAATGTTAGCTGAATGTAGTAATTCATAAATTGGCTACATTTCTTTAAATTGACAATTCTGTGAACCGTCTTGTGCAAGTTTTAAATTGACACAATTCCTGTTAGCAAAGGTGTCAGCTAGAGATGACGTGCAGGAGCTTGCTGGGATTTGTAGTCTACTTGGGACTTGATGTCTACTTTGATGCTAATTAGCATTTTCGAATCTGAAAGTACATTTTAAGTCTCCTGAGTGGCGCAGTGGTCTAAGGCACTGCATCGCAGTGCTAACTGTGCCACTAGAGATCCTGGTTCGAATCCAGGCTCTGTTGCAGCTGGCCGCGACCGGGAGACTCATGGGCGGCGCACAATTGGCCCAGCGTCGTCCAGGGTAGGGGAGGGAATGGCCGGCAGGGATGTAGCTCAGTTGATAGAGCATGGCGTTTGCAACGCCAGGGTTGTGGGTTCAATTCCCACGGGGGGCCAGTATAAAAAAATATGTATTCACTAACTGTAAGTTGTTCTGGATAAGAGCGTCTGCTAAATTACTAAAATGTAAAATGTAGAGACGAATGTATTGATAAAAGTCACCTTGTCCGAGAGACATTTAGATGGTTATCAAAACAGCTCAATTACTTCTATGCTCACGTTGAGGCAAGTAACCCTGAAACATGCATGAGAGCACCAGCTGTTCCGGATGACTGTGTGATCACGCTCTCCGTAGCCGATGTGAGTAAGACCTTTAAACAGGTCAACAACATTCACAAGGCCGCAGGGCCAGACGGATTACCAGGATGTGTACTCCGAGCATGCGCGTACCAACTGGCAAGTGTCTTCACTGACATTTTCAACCTCTCCCTGTCTGTGTCTGTAATAACAACATGTTTCAAGCAGACCACCATAGTCCCTGTGCCCAAGAACACTAAGATAACCTGCCTAAATGACTACCGACCCGTAGAAATCACATCTGTAGCCATGAAGTGCTTTGAAAGGCTGTTCATGGCTCACATCAACACCATTATCCCAGAAACCCTAGACCCACTCCAATTTGCATATCGCCCAAACAGATCTACAGATGATGCAATCTCATATTCACTGACTACAGCTCAGCGTTCAACAGCATAGTGCACTCAAAGCTCATCACTAAGCTAAGGACCCTGGGACTAAACACCTCCCTCTGCAACGGGATCCTGGACTTCCTGACGGGCTGCCCCCAGGTGGTAAGGGTAGGTAACAACACATCCGCCACGCTGATCCTCAACACGGGGGCCCCTCAGGGGTGCGTGCTCAGTCCCCTCCTGTACTCCCTGTTCACTCATGACTGCATGGTCAGGCACGACTCCAACACCATCATTAAGTTTGCCGACGACACAACAATGGTAGGCCTGATCACCGACAACAGCCTATAGGGAGGAGGTCAGAGACCTGGCCGTGTGGTGCCAGGACAACAACCTCTCCCTCAAAGTGATCAAGACAAAGGAGATGATTGTGGACTACGGGAAAGAAAAGAGGACTGAGCACGCCCCCATTCTCATCGACGGGGCTGTAGTGGAGCAGGTTGAGAGCTTCAAGTTCCTTGGTGTCCACATCACCAATGAACTATCATGGTCCAAACACACCAAGACAGTCGTGAAGAGGGCACGACAAAGCCTATTCCCCCTCAGGAGACTGAAAAGATTTGGCATGGGTCCTCAGATCCTCAAAAGGTTCTACAGCTGCACCATCGAGAGCATCCTGACTGGTTGCATCACTGCCTGGTATGGCAACTGCTCGGCCTTCAACCACAAGGCACTACAGAGGGTAGTGCGTACGGCCCAGTACATCACTGGGGCCAAGCTTCCTGCCATCCAGGACCTCTATACCAGGTGGTGTCAGAGGAAGGCCCTAAAAACTGTCAAAGACTCCAGCCACCCTAGTCATAGACTGTTCTCTCTGCTACTGCACGGCAAGCGGTACCGGAGCGCCAAGTCTAGGTCCAAGAGGCTTCTAAACATCTTCTACCCCCAAGCCATAAGAATCCTGAACATCTAATCAAATGGCTACCCAGACTATTTGCATTGCCCCCCCCCACCCCTCTTTTACGCTGCTGCTACTCTCTGTTTATTATTTATGCATAGTCACTTTAATAACTCTACCTACATGTACATATTACCCCAATTACTTTAACTAACCGGTGCCCCCGCTGTCACGCCCTGGCTCTGGGGACTCTTAAATGTTGAGCCAGGGTGTGGATTTTCATTGTTTAGTTTTCTATGTTTTTGTTCTAGATCGTGTTGATCTATGTTGGCCAGGGTGGTTCCCAATCAGAGACAGCTGTAGCTCGTTGTCTCTGATTGGGGTCCATACTTAGGCAGCCTGTTGGCACCAGTTAGTTTGTGGGATCTTGATCCGTAAAGGTTTGGTGTGTGTAACCTCAGGACTTCACGTATCGTTGGTTTGTTGTTTTGGTTTTGTTTGTGTGTTAAGTACTAATTAAAGATGTACGCTTATCACGCTGCGCCTTGGTCCGTGTCTTCAGTCAACGATCGTGACAGAAGATCCCACCAAAAGAGGACCAAGCAGCGTGTCCAGGAACAGACAGCCTGGACTTGGGAGGAGATCCTGGACAGGAAGGGATCCTGGACTTGGGAAGAGATTCAGGCCGGAATGGATTGCCGTCCTTGGGAGGAGACTGTGGAGGCGCGCTACAGAGAGGAGCAGCGGCAACGCAGAGGGTACCGGCCGAGGAGGAAGCCCGAGAGACAGCCCCAATAAAATTTGGGGGGGGGGGCTAAAAGGGTGGTTGGCGGAGCCTAGAGTTAGAGCAGAGCCAACTCCCCGTACTCAGGCTAGGAAGCGTGAGACTGGGCAGGCTCCGTGTTATGCGGTGCCACGTACTGTGCCGCGAGTGTTCCGGCACAGTCCTGTACGTCCGGTGCTAGCACCACGCACGTGTCGTGCTAAGATGGGCATGCAGCCAGGACGGGGTGTGCCGGCTCAACGCTCATGGCCTCCAGTACCCCTCCTCGGTCTCGGATAACCTGCGCCAGTGCCACGTGCTGTAGCGCCAGTACGAGTGCACAGCCCTGTACATCCTGTGCTGATGCCTCACACATATTGTGTGGAAATAGTCATTCAGCCAGGACGGGTTGTGTCAGCTCTCCGCTCCAGACCTCCAGTCCGCCTCCACAGTCCGGCCCGTTCCGGCTCCTCGCACCAAGCCAGTGGTGCGTGTTCCCAGTCCAGCCCAGCCTGTTCCTGCTCCCCGCACCAAGCCAGTGGTGCGCGTCGCCAGCCCGGTCCGGCCCGTTCCTGTCCCTCGCACCAAGCCAGTGGTGCGCGTCGTCAGCCCGGTCCGGCCCGTTCCTGCTCCCCGCACCAAGCCAGTGGTGCGCGTCGTCAGCCCGGTCCGGCCCGTTCCTGCTCCCCGCACCAAGCCAGTGGTGCGTGTGTCCAGTCCGGCACGGCCCGTGCCTGTTCCACCGGTGCCTGGTCCGGCACCGGTCAGCTGCTCCACTCCGGAGCCAGAGCAATCCGCTCCACCGGGGTCCGGTCCAACTCCAGTCAGCGGATCCACTCCGGAGCCAGAGCAATCCGCTCCACCGGTGTCCAGTCCAGCTCCGGCCAGCGGCTCCAGTCCGGAGCCGGTAAGGTTTGGTCCACCGTCGTCGGGTCCAGCTCCAGTCAGCGGGACCAGACCAGGGGCGCAACGGGGAGGTGGAGAAAAGGTGGTGGTCACGCCCGGAGCCGGATCCGCCTCCGAGGCAGAATGCCCACCCGGCCCCTACCCTCTTGTGTTTGTGTGACGCGGTCGCAGTCCGCGCCTTTGGGGGGGGTACTGTCACGCCCTGGCTCTGGGGACTCTTAAATGTTGAGCCAGGGTGTGGATTTTCTATGTTTAGTTTTCTATGTTTTTTGTTCTAGATCGTTTAGTTCTATGTTGGCCAGGGTGGTTCCCAATCAGAGGCAGCTGTAGCTCGTTGTCTCTGATTGGGGACCATACTTAGGCAGCCTGTTGGCACCAGTTAGTTTGTGGGATCTTGATCCGTAAAGGTTTGGTGTGTGTAACCTCAGGACTTCACGTATCTGTCACACCCTGGCTCTGGGACTCTATTTGTTGAGCCAGAGTGTGTTTATTCTATGTGTTTATTTCTATGTTGGGGGTTCTAGTTTGTTGATTTCTATGTTTGCCTGAGTGACTCCCAATCAGAGGCAACGAGTGTCAGCTGTTGGCTGGTTGTCTCTGATTGGGAGCCATATTTAAACTGTCTGTTTTCCCTTTGTGTTTGTGGGTTTTTGTTCCGTGTTCGGTCATTGATACCGTGGACGTCACGAGTCGTTTCTTGTTTTGTATTCATGTTTAAACTTTAACTAATTAAAGTATGTTCGTTCATCACGCTGCGCCTTGGTCTGTTCCCTATGACGATCGTGACAGTATCGTTGGTTTATTGTTTTGGTTTTGTTCGTGTTGTGTACTACTAATAAAGATGTACGCTTATCACGCTGCGCCTTGGTCCGTCTCCTCTAATAACGATCGTGACACCCGCACATTGACTCGGTACCGGTACCCCCTGTATATAGCCTCGCTATTGTTATTTTTACTGCTGCTCTTTCAGTATTTGTTACTTTTATTTAGTGTTATTTTTTATAGTATTTTTTTGTGATTTTTTGGGGGGGGTATTCTTTCTTAAAACTGCATTGTTGGTTAAGGGCTTGTAAGTAAACATTTCACTGTAAGGTCTACACCTGTTCTATTCGGCGCATGTGACAAATACAATTTGATTTGATTTGAAAAATGCCACGCCAGGGTAAGCCTAAACGAAACACAGCCCTTTATTTTAAATGTTTTCTTAAATCCCCTATGTGAAAAATGATTGGAACCATTTCCATGTTTGACCGCTAGGTTTTATGGGTATCATGACACCTCCACTGTGAGGCTCTATAATGGCTCATATACAAAGATGAGTCCTCTACCTGCCTCTATGGGCTCTCCACAGGGACTATGAGTCCTCTACCTGCCTCTATGGGCTCTCCACAGGGACTATGAGTCCTCTACCTGCCTCTATGGGCTCTCCACAGGGACTATGAGTCCTCTACCTGCCTCTATGGGCTCTCCACAGGGACTATGAGTCCTCTACCTGCCTCTATGGGCTCTCCACAGGGACTATGAGTCCTCTACCTGCCTCTATGGGCTCTCCACAGGGACTATGAGTCCTCTACCTGCCTCTATGGGCTCTCCACAGGGACTATGAGTCCTCTACCTGCCTCTATGGGCTCTCCACAGGGACTATGAGTCCTCTACCTGCCTCTATGGGCTCTCCACAGGGACTATGAGTCCTCTACCTGCCTCTATGGGCTCTCCACAGGGACTATGAGTCCTCTACCTGCCTCTATGGGCTCTCCACAGGGACTATGAGTCCTCTACCTGCCTCTATGGGCTCTCCACAGGGACTATGAGTCCTCTACCTGCCTCTATGGGCTCTCCACAGGGACTATGAGTCCTCTACCTGCCTCTATGGGCTCTCCACAGGGACTATGAGTCCTCTACCTGCCTCTATGGGCTCTCCACAGGGACTATGAGTCCTCTACCTGCCTCTATGGGCTCTCCACAGGGACTATGAGTCCTCTACCTGCCTCTATGGGCTCTCCACAGGGACTATGAGTCCTCTACCTGCCTCTATGGGCTCTCCACAGGGACTATGAGTCCTCTACCTGCCTCTATGGGCTCTCCACAGGGACTATGAGTCCTCTACCTGCCTCTATGGGCTCTCCACAGGGACTATGAGTCCTCTACCTGCCTCTATGGGCTCTCCACAGGGACTATGAGTCCTCTACCTGCCTCTATGGGCTCTCCACAGGGACTATGAGTCCTCTACCTGCCTCTATGGGCTCTCCACAGGGACTATGAGTCCTCTACCTGCCTCTATGGGCTCTCCACAGGGACTATGAGTCCTCTACCTGCCTCTATGGGCTCTCCACAGGGACTATGAGTCCTCTACCTGCCTCTATGGGCTCTCCACAGGGACTATGAGTCCTCTACCTGCCTCTATGGGCTCTCCACAGGGACTATGAGTCCTCTACCTGCCTCTATGGGCTCTCCACAGGGACTATGAGTCCTCTACCTGCCTCTATGGGCTCTCCACAGGGACTATGAGTCCTCTACCTGCCTCTATGGGCTCTCCACAGGGACTATGAGTCCTCTACCTGCCTCTATGGGCTCTCCACAGGGACTATGAGTCCTCTACCTGCCTCTATGGGCTCTCCACAGGGACTATGAGTCCTCTACCTGCCTCTATGGGCTCTCCACAGGGACTATGAGTCCTCTACCTGCCTCTATGGGCTCTCCACAGGGACTATGAGTCCTCTACCTGCCTCTATGGGCTCTCCACAGGGACTATGAGTCCTCTACCTGCCTCTATGGGCTCTCCACAGGGACTATGAGTCCTCTACCTGCCTCTATGGGCTCTCCACAGGGACTATGAGTCCTCTACCTGCCTCTATGGGCTCTCCACAGGGACTATGAGTCCTCTACCTGCCTCTATGGGCTCTCCACAGGGACTATGAGTCCTCTACCTGCCTCTATGGGCTCTCCACAGGGACTATGAGTCCTCTACCTGCCTCTATGGGCTCTCCACAGGGACTATGAGTCCTCTACCTGCCTCTATGGGCTCTCCACAGGGACTATGAGTCCTCTACCTGCCTCTATGGGGCTCTCCACAGGGACTATGAGTCCTCTACCTGCCTCTATGGGCTCTCCACAGGGACTATGAGTCCTCTACCTGCCTCTATGGGCTCTCCACAGGGACTATGAGTCCTCTACCTGCCTCTATGGGCTCTCCACAGGGACTATGAGTCCTCTACCTGCCTCTATGGGCTCTCCACAGGGACTATGAGTCCTCTACCTGCCTCTATGGGCTCTCCACAGGGACTATGAGTCCTCTACCTGCCTCTATGGGCTCTCCACAGGGACTATGAGTCCTCTACCTGCCTCTATGGGCTCTCCACAGGGACTATGAGTCCTCTACCTGCCTCTATGGGCTCTCCACAGGGACTATGAGTCCTCTACCTGCCTCTATGGGCTCTCCACAGGGACTATGAGTCCTCTACCTGCCTCTATGGGCTCTCCACAGGGACTATGAGTCCTCTACCTGCCTCTATGGGCTCTCCACAGGGACTATGAGTCCTCTACCTGCCTCTATGGGCTCTCCACAGGGACTATGAGTCCTCTACCTGCCTCTAGGGGCTCTCCACAGGGACTATGAGTCCTCTACCTGCCTCTATGGGCTCTCCACAGGGACTATGAGTCCTCTACCTGCCTCTATGGGCTCTCCACAGGGACTATGAGTCCTCTACCTGCCTCTATGGGCTCTCCACAGGGACTATGAGTCCTCTACCTGCCTCTATGGGCTCTCCACAGGGACTATGAGTCCTCTACCTGCCTCTATGGGCTCTCCACAGGGACTATGAGTCCTCTACCTGCCTCTATGGGCTCTCCACAGGGACTATGAGTCCTCTACCTGCCTCTATGGGCTCTCCACAGGGACTATGAGTCCTCTACCTGCCTCTATGGGCTCTCCACAGGGACTATGAGTCCTCTACCTGCCTCTATGGGCTCTCCACAGGGACTATGAGTCCTCTACCTGCCTCTATGGGCTCTCCACAGGGACTATGAGTCCTCTACCTGCCTCTATGGGCTCTCCACAGGGACTATGAGTCCTCTACCTGCCTCTATGGGCTCTCCACAGGGACTATGAGTCCTCTACCTGCCTCTATGGGCTCTCCACAGGGACTATGAGTCCTCTACCTGCCTCTAGGGGCTCTCCACAGGGACTATGAGTCCTCTACCTGCCTCTAGGGGCTCTCCACAGGGACTATGAGTCCTCTACCTGCCTCTATGGGCTCTCCACAGGGACTATGAGTCCTCTACCTGCCTCTATGGGCTCTCCACAGGGACTATGAGTCCTCTACCTGCCTCTATGGGCTCTCCACAGGGACTATGAGTCCTCTACCTGCCTCTATGGGCTCTCCACAGGGACTATGAGTCCTCTACCTGCCTCTATGGGCTCTCCACAGGGACTATGAGTCCTCTACCTGCCTCTAGGGGCTCTCCACAGGGACTATGAGTCCTCTACCTGCCTCTATGGGCTCTCCACAGGGACTATGAGTCCTCTACCTGCCTCTATGGGCTCTCCACAGGGACTATGAGTCCTCTACCTGCCTCTATGGGCTCTCCACAGGGACTATGAGTCCTCTACCTGCCTCTATGGGCTCTCCACAGGGACTATGAGTCCTCTACCTGCCTCTATGGGCTCTCCACAGGGACTATGAGTCCTCTACCTGCCTCTATGGGCTCTCCACAGGGACTATGAGTCCTCTACCTGCCTCTATGGGCTCTCACACAGGGACTATGAGTCCTCTACCTGCCTCATGGGCTCTCCACAGGGACTATGAGTCCATCTACCGCCTCTAGGGGCTCTCCCACAGGGACTATGAGTCCTCTACCTGCCTCTATGGGCTCTCCCACAGGGACTATGAGTCCTCTACCTGCCTCTATGGGCTCTCCACAGGGACTATGAGTCCTCTACCTGCCTCTATGGGCTCTCCACAGGGACTATGAGTCCTCTACCTGCCTCTATGGCCTGCTCCACAGGGACTATGAGTCCTCTACCTGCCTCTATGGGCTCTCCACAGGGACTATGAGTCCTCTACCTGCCTCTATGGGCTCTCCACAGGGACTATGAGTCCTCTACCTGCCTCTATGGGCTCTCCACAGGAGACTATGAGTCCTCTACCTGCCTCTATGGGGTCTCTCCACAGGGACTATGAGTCTCTACCTGCCCTCTATGGGCCCTCCACAGGGATATGAGTCTCTACCTGCCTCTATGCTCTCCACAGGGACATCATGAGTCTCTACGTGCCTCTATGGGCTCCTCCACAGGGGATCTATGAGTCCTCTACCTGCCTCCTATGGGCTCTCCACAGGGGACTATGAGTCCCCTTCTACCTGGCCTCTATGGGCTCTCCACAGGGACTATGAGTCTCTACCTGCCCTCTATGGCTCCTCCACAGGGACTATGAGTCCTCTACCTGCCTTCTATGGGCTCTCCACAGGACTATGAGTCCTCTACCTGCCTCTATGGGCCTCTCCACAGGGACTATGAGTCCTCTACCTGCCTCTATGGGCTCTCCACAGGGACTATGAGTCATCTACTGCCTCTAGGGGCTCTCCACAGGGACTATGAGTCCTACTACACCTGCCTCTATGGGCTCTCCACAGGGACAATGAGTCCTCTACCTGCCTCTATGGGCTCTCCACAGGGACTATGAGTCCTCTACCTGCCTCTAGGGGCTCTCCACAGGGGACTATGAGTCCTCTACCTGCCTCTATGGGCTCTCCACAGGGACTATGAGTCCTCTACCTGCCTCTATGGGCTCTCCACAGGGACTATGAGTCCTCTACCTGCCTCTATGGGCTCTCCACAGGGACTATGAGTCCTCTAACCTGCCTCTATGGGCTCTCCACAGGGACTATGAGTCCTACTACCTGCCTCTATGGGCTCTCCACAGAGGACTATGAGTCCTCTACCTGCCTCTATGGGCTCTCCACAGGGACTTATGAGTCCTCTACCTGCCTCTATGGGCTCTCCACAGGGACTATGAGTCCTCTACCTGCCTCTATGGGCTCTCCACAGGGACTATGAGTCCTCTACCTAGCCTCTATGGGGCTCTCCACAGGGGACTATGAGTCCTTAACATGCTTCTAAGGCTCTCCACAGGGACTATGGTCCCTCTACTGCTCTATGGGTCTCACAGGGACTATGAGTCCTTCTACCTGCCTCTATGGGCCTCTCCACAGGGGACTATGAGTCATCTACCCTGCCTCATGGGCTCTCCACAGGGCTATGAGTCCTCTACCTGCCCTTATATGGGCTTCAGGAAGGTCCTCTTAACTGCCTCTATGGGCTCTCCACAGGGACTATGAGTCTCTCTACCTGCCTCTATAGGGGCTCTCCACAGGGGACTATGAGTCGGCTCTACCTGCCTCTAGGGGCTCTCCACAGGGACTATGAGTCCTCTACCTGCCTCTAGGGGCTCTCCACAGGGACTATGAGTCCTCTACCTGCCTCTATGGGCTCTCCACAGGGACTATGAGTCCTCTACCTGCCTCTATGGGCTCTCCACAGGGGACTATGAGTCCTCTACCTGCCTCTATGGGCCTCTCCACAGGGACTATGAGTTCCTCTACCTGCCTCGATGGGCTTCTCCACAGGGACTATGAGTCCTCTAACCTGCCTCTATGGGCTCTCCACAGGGACTATGAGTCCTCATACCTGCCTCTATGGGCTCTGCCATCAGGACTATGAGTCCTCTACCTGCCTCTATGGGCTCACCAACAGGGACTATGAAGTCCTCTACCTGCCTCTATGGGCTCTCCACAGGGACTATGAGTCCTACTACCTGCTCTATGGCTCTCCACAGTGGACTATGAGTCCTCTACCTGCCTCTATGGGCTCTCCACAGGGACTATGAGTCCTCTACTGCCTCTATGGGCTCTCCACAGGGACTATGGAGTCCTCTACCTGCCTCTATGGGCTCTCCACAGGGATCTATGGAGTCGCTCGACCTGCCTCTATTGGGCTCTCGCACAGGGACTATGAGTCCTCTACCTGCCTCTATGGGGGCTCTCCACAGGGACTATGAGTCGCCTATGACCTGCCTCTATGGGCTCTCCACAGGGACTATGAGTCCTCTACCTGCCTCTATGGGCTCTCCACAGGGACTATGATATCCTCTACCTGCCCTCTATGGGCTCTCCACAGGGACTATGAGTCCTCTACCTGCCTCTATTGGGCTCTCCACAGGGACTATGAGTCCTCTACCAGCCTCTTATGGGCTCTCCACAGGGACTATGAGTCCTCTACCTGCCTCTATGGGCTCTCTCCACAGGGACTATGAGTCCTCTACCTGCCTCTATGGGCTCGCCACAAGGGACTATGAGTCATCTAACCTGCCATCTAGGGGCTCTCCACAGGGACCTATGAGTCCTCTACCTGCCTCTAGGGGCTCTCCACAGGGACTATGAGTCCTCTACCTGCCTCTATGATGGGCATCTCCACAGGGACTATGATTCCTCTACCTGCCTCTATGGGCATCTCACAGGGACTATGAGTCCTCTTACCAGCCTCTATGGGCTCTCCACAGGGACTATGAGTCCTCTACCTGCCTCTAGGGGCTCTCCACAGGGACTATGAGTCCTCTACCTGCCTCTATGGGCTCTCCACAGGGACTATGAGTCCTCTACCTGCCTCTATGGGCTCTCCACAGGGACTATGAGTCCTCTACCTGCCACTTATGGGCTCTCCACAGGGACTATGAGTCCTCTACCTGCCGCTCTATTGGGCTCTCCACAGGGGACTATGAGTCCTCTACCTTGCCTCTATGGGCTCTCCACAGGGACTATGAGTCCTCTACCTGCCTCTATGGGCTCTCTCCACAGGGACTATGATGTCCTCTACCTGCCTCTATGGGGCCCGTCTCCACAGGGACTATGAGTCCTCTACCTGCCTCTATGGGCCCTCTCCACAATGGGACTATGAGTCCTCACCTGCCTCTATGGGCTCTCCACAGGGACTAAGAGTCCTCTACCTGCCTCAATGGCTCTCCACCAGGGACTATGAGTCCCTCTACCTGCCTCTATGCTGGGCTCTCCACAGGGACTATGAGTCCCCTCTACCTCCTCTATGGGCTCTCCACAGGGACTAATGAGTCCTCTAAACCTGCCTCTATGGGCTCTCCACAGGGACTATGAGTCCTCTACCCCTGCCTCTGATGGGCTATCTCTCTCCACAGGGACTATGACGTTCCTCTACCTGCCTCTATGGGCTCTCCACAGGGACTATGAGGTCCTCTACCTGCCTCTAGGGGCTCTCCACAGGGACTATGAGTCCTCTACCTGCCTCTATGGCTCCTCCACAGGGACTATGAGTCCTCTACCCTGCCCTGCTGCCTCTATGGGCTCTCCACAGGGACTATGAGTCCTCTACCTGCCTCTATGGTATGCTCTCCACAGGGACTATGAGTCCTACTACCTGCCTCTATGGGCTCTCCACAGGGACTATGAGTCATCTACCTGCCTCTAGGGGCTCCCTCCACAGGGACTTACAGGGGGACTTTATGAGTCCTCTACCTGCCTCTAGGGGCTCTCCCACAGGGACTATGAGTCCTCTACCTGCCTCTATGGGCTCTCCACAGGGGACTATGAGTCCTCTACCTGCCTCTATGGGCTCTCCACAGGGACTATGAGTCCTCTACCTGCCTCTATGGGCTCCTCCACAGGGACTATGAGTCCTCTACCTGCCTCTATGGGCTCTCCACAGGGACTATGAGTCCTCTACCTGCCTCTATGGGCTCTCCACAGGGACTATGAGTCCTCTACCTGCCTCTATGGGCTCTCCACAGGGACTATGAGTCCTCTACCTGCCTCTATGGGGCTCTCCACAGGGACTATGAGTCCTCTACCTGCCTCTATGGGGCTCTCCACAGGGACTATGAGTCCTCTACCTGCCTCTATGGGGCTCTCCACAGGGACTATGAGTCCTCTACCTGCCTCTATGGGCTCTCCACAGGGACTATGAGTCCTCTACCTGCCTCTATGGGCTCTCCACAGGGACTATGAGTCCTCTACCTGCCTCTATGGGCTCTCCACAGGGACGTATGAGTCCTCTCCTACCTGCCTCTATGGGCTCTCCACAGGGACTATGAGTCCTCTACCTGCCTCTATGGGCTCTCCACAGGGACTATGAGTCCTCTAACCTGCCTCTATGGGCTCTCCACAGGGACTAGTGAGTCCTCTACCTGCCTCTATGGGCTCTCCACAGGGACTATGAGTCCTCTACCCTGCCTCTATGGGCTCTCCACAGGGACTATGAGTCCTCTACCTGCCTCTATGGGCTCTCCACAGGGGACTATGAGTCCTCTACCTGCCTCTATGGGCTCTCCACAGGGACTATGAGTCCTCTACCTGCCTCTATGGGCTCTCCACAGGGACTATGAGTCCTCTACCTGCCTCTATGGGCTCTCCACAGGGACTATGAGTCCTCTACCTGCCTCTATGGGCTCTCCACAGGGACTATGAGTCCTCTACCTGCCTCTATGGGCTCTCCACAGGGACTATGAGTATTGAGTCTCTACCTGCCCTCTTATGGGCTCTCCACAGGGACTATGAGGTCCTCTACCTGCCTCTATGGGCTCTCCACAGGGACTATGAGTCCTCTACCTGCCTCTAGGGGTTCCCTTTTCCTTTTTTCTTCTCCACAGGGACTATGAGTCCCCCTCTACCTGCCTCTAGGGGCTCTCCACAGGGACTATGAGTCCTCTACCTGCCTCTATGGGCTCTCCACAGGGACTTCTATGAGTCCTCTACCTGCCTCTATGGGCTCTCCCACAGGGACTAATGAGTCCTCTAACCTGCCTCTAGGGGCTCTCCACAGGGACTATGAGTCCTCTACCTGCCTCATGGGCTCTCCACAGGGACTATGAGTCCTCTACCTGCCTCTATGGGCTCTCCACAGGGGACTATGAGTCCTCTACCCTGCCTGCTATGGGCTCTCCACAGGGACTATGAGTCCTACTACCTGCCTCTATGGGCTCTTCCACAGGGACTATGAGTCCTCTACCCTGCCTCTATGGGCTCTCCACAGGGACTATGAGTCCTCTACCTGCCTCTATGGGCTCTCCACAGGGACTATGAGTCCTCTACCTGCCTCTATGGGCTCTCCACAGGGACTATGAGTCCTCTACCTGCCTCTATGGGCTCTCCACAGGGACTATGAGTCCTCTACCTGCCTCTATGGGCTCTCCACAGGGACTATGAGTCCTCTACCTGCCTCTATGGGCTCTCCACAGGGACTATGAGTCCTCTACCTGCCTCTATGGGCTCTCCACAGGGACTATGAGTCCTCTACCTGCCTCTATGGGCTCTCCACAGGGACTATGAGTCCTCTACCTGCCTCTATGGGCTCTCCACAGGGACTATGAGTCCTCTACCTGCCTCTATGGGCTCTCCACAGGGACTATGAGTCCTCTACCTGCCTCTATGGGCTCTCCACAGGGACTATGAGTCCTCTACCTGCCTCTATGGGCTCTCCACAGGGACTATGAGTCCTCTACCTGCCTCTATGGGCTCTCCACAGGGACTATGAGTCCTCTACCTGCCTCTATGGGCTCTCCACAGGGACTATGAGTCCTCTACCTGCCTCTATGGGCTCTCCACAGGGACTATGAGTCCTCTACCTGCCTCTATGGGCTCTCCACAGGGACTATGAGTCCTCTACCTGCCTCTATGGGCTCTCCACAGGGACTATGAGTCCTCTACCTGCCTCTATGGGCTCTCCACAGGGACTA
>CM062507.1:48311944-48321944 GCA_031479575.1 Coregonus ussuriensis | reverse complement strand
TAATGGTATCAGGCAGTGACAGCCACTATTGGGTTAGCAAGCTGGTCTCAGATATTCATCCTAGCTTTACTATGAACTGGCTAGCTTCATCAGGCAGCTTTACTATGAACTGGCTAGCTTCATCAGGCAGCTTTACTATGAACTGGCTAGCTTCATCAGGCAGCTTTACTATGAACTGGCTAGCTTCATCAGGCAGCTTTACTATGAACTGGCTAGCTTCATCAGGCAGCTTTACTATGAACTGGCTAGCTTCATCAGGCAGCTTTACTATGAACTGGCTAGCTTCATCAGGCAGCTTTACTATGAACTGGCTAGCTTCATCAGGCAGCTTTACTATGAACTGGCTAGCTTCATCAGGCAGGGCAGCTTTACTATGAACTGGCTAGCTTCATCAGGCAGCTTTACTATGAACTGGCTAGCTTCATCAGGCAGCTTTACTATGAACTGGCTAGCTTCATCAGGCAGCTTTACTATGAACTGGCTAGCTTCATCAGGCAGCTTTACTATGAACTGGCTAGCTTCATCAGGCAGCTTTACTATGAACTGGCTAGCTTCATCAGGCAGCTTTACTATGAACTGGCTAGCTTCATCAGGCAGCTTTACTATGAACTGGCTAGCTTCATCAGGCAGCTTTACTATGAACTGGCTAGCTTCATCAGGCAGCTTTACTATGAACTGGCTAGCTTCATCAGGCAGCTTTACTATGAACTGGCTAGCTTCATCAGGCAGCTTTACTATGAACTGGCTAGCTTCATCAGGCAGCTTTACTATCAACTGGCTAGCTTCATCAGGCAGCTTTACTATCAACTGGCTAGCTTCATCAGGCAGCTTTACTATGAACTGGCTAGCTTCATCAGGCAGCAGCTTTACTATGAACTGGCTAGCTTCATCAGGCAGCTTTACTATGAACTGGCTAGCTTCATCAGGCAGCTTTACTATGAACTGGCTAGCTTCATCAGGCAGCTTTACTATGAACTGGCTAGCTTCATCAGGCAGCTTTACTATGAACTGGCTAGCTTCATCAGGCAGCTTTACTATGAACTGGCTAGCTTCATCAGGCAGCTTTACTATGAACTGGCTAGCTTCATCAGGCAGCTTTACTATGAACTGGCTAGCTTCATCAGGCAGCTTTACTATGAACTGGCTAGCTTCATCAGGCAGCTTTACTATGAACTGGCTAGCTTCATCAGGCAGCTTTACTATGAACTGGCTAGCTTCATCAGGCAGCTTTACTATGAACTGGCTAGCTTCATCAGGCAGCTTTACTATGAACTGGCTAGCTTCATCAGGCAGCTTTACTATGAACTGGCTAGCTTCATCAGGCAGCTTTACTATGAACTGGCTAGCTTCATCAGGCAGCTTTTACTATGAACTGGCTAGCTTCATCAGGCAGCTTTACTATGAACTGGCTAGCTTCATCAGGCAGCTTTACTATGAACTGGCTAGCTTCATCAGGCAGCTTTACTATGAACTGGCTAGCTTCATCAGGCAGCTTTACTATGAACTGGCTAGCTTCATCAGGCAGCTTTACTATGAACTGGCTAGCTTCATCAGGCAGCTTTACTATGAACTGGCTAGCTTCATCAGGCAGCTTTACTATGAACTGGCTAGCTTCATCAGGCAGCTTTACTATGAACTGGCTAGCTTCATCAGGCAGCTTTACTATGAACTGGCTAGCTTCATCAGGCAGCTTTACTATGAACTGGCTAGCTTCATCAGGCAGCTTTACTATGAACTGGCTAGCTTCATCAGGCAGCTTTACTATGAACTGGCTAGCTTCATCAGGCAGCTTTACTATGAACTGGCTAGCTTCATCAGGCAGCTTTACTATGAACTGGCTAGCTTCATCAGGCAGCTTTACACTATGAACTGGCTAGCTTCATCAGGCAGCTTTACTATGAACTGGCTAGCTTCATCAGGCAGCTTTACTATGAACTGGCTAGCTTCATCAGGCAGCTTTACTATGAACTGGCTAGCTTCATCAGGCAGCTTTACTATGAACTGGCTAGCTTCATCAGGCAGCTTTACTATGAACTGGCTAGCTTCATCAGGCAGCTTTACTATGAACTGGCTAGCTTCATCAGGCAGCTTTACTATGAACTGGCTAGCTTCATCAGGCAGCTTTACTATCAACTGGCTAGCTTCATCAGGCAGCTTTACTATGAACTGGCTAGCTTCATCAGGCAGCTTTACTATGAACTGGCTAGCTTCATCAGGCAGCTTTACTATGAACTGGCTAGCTTCATCAGGCAGCTTTACTATGAACTGGCTAGCTTCATCAGGCAGCTTTACTATGAACTGGCTAGCTTCATCAGGCAGCTTTACTATCAACTGGCTAGCTTCATCAGGCAGCTTTACTATCAACTGGCTAGCTTCATCAGGCAGCTTTACTATGAACTGGCTAGCTTCATCAGGCAGCTTTACTATGAACTGGCTAGCTTCATCAGGCAGCTTTACTATGAACTGGCTAGCTTCATCAGGCAGCTTTACTATCAACTGGCTAGCTTCATCAGGCAGCTTTACTATGAACTGGCTAGCTTCATCAGGCAGCTTTACTATGAACTGGCTAGCTTCATCAGGCAGCTTTACTATGAACTGGCTAGCTTCATCAGGCAGCTTTACTATGAACTGGCTAGCTTCATCAGGCAGCTTTACTATGAACTGGCTAGCTTCATCAGGCAGCTTTACTATGAACTGGCTAGCTTCATCAGGCAGCTTTACTATGAACTGGCTAGCTTCATCAGGCAGCTTTACTATGAACTGGCTAGCTTCATCAGGCAGCTTTACTATGAACTGGCTAGCTTCATCAGGCAGCTTTACTATGAACTGGCTAGCTTCATCAGGCAGCTTTACTATGAACGAACTGGCTAGCTTCATCAGGCAGCTTTACTATGAACTGGCTAGCTTCATCAGGCAGCTTTACTATGAACTGGCTAGCTTCATCAGGCAGCTTTACTATGAACTGGCTAGCTTCATCAGGCAGCTTTACTATGAACTGGCTAGCTTCATCAGGCAGCTTTACTATGAACTGGCTAGCTTCATCAGGCAGCTTTACTATGAACTGGCTAGCTTCATCAGGCAGCTTTACTATGAACTGGCTAGCTTCATCAGGCAGCTTTACTATGAACTGGCTAGCTTCATCAGGCAGCTTTACTATGAACTGGCTAGCTTCATCAGGCAGCTTTACTATGAACTGGCTAGCTTCATCAGGCAGCTTTACTATGAACTGGCTAGCTTCATCAGGCAGCTTTACTATGAACTGGCTAGCTTCATCAGGCAGCTTTACTATGAACTGGCTAGCTTCATCAGGCAGCTTTACTATGAACTGGCTAGCTTCATCAGGCAGCTTTACTATGAACTCTGGCTAGCTTCATCAGGCAGCTTTACTATGAACTGGCTAGCTTCATCAGGCAGCTTTACTATGAACTGGCTAGCTTCATCAGGCAGCTTTACTATGAACTGGCTAGCTTCATCAGGCAGCTTTACTATGAACTGGCTAGCTTCATCAGGCAGCTTTACTATGAACTGGCTAGCTTCATCAGGCAGCTTTACTATGAACTGGCTAGCTTCATCAGGCAGCTTTACTATGAACTGGCTAGCTTCATCAGGCAGCTTTACTATGAACTGGCTAGCTTCATCAGGCAGCTTTACTATGAACTGGCTAGCTTCATCAGGCAGCTTTACTATGAACTGGCTAGCTTCATCAGGCAGCTTTACTATGAACTGGCTAGCTTCATCAGGCAGCTTTACTATGAACTGGCTAGCTTCATCAGGCAGCTTTACTATGAACTGGCTAGCTTCATCAGGCAGCTTTACTATGAACTGGCTAGCTTCATCAGGCAGCTTTACTATGAACTGGCCTGCTTCATCAGGCAGCTTTACTATGAACTGGCTAGCTTCATCAGGCAGCTTTACTATGAACTGGCTAGCTTCATCAGGCAGCTTTACTATGAACTGGCTAGCTTCATCAGGCAGCTTTACTATGAACTGGCTAGCTTCATCAGGCAGCTTTACTATGAACTGGCTAGCTTCATCAGGCAGCTTTACTATGAACTGGCTAGCTTCATCAGGCAGCTTTACTATGAACTGGCTAGCTTCATCAGGCAGCTTTACTATGAACTGGCTAGCTTCATCAGGCAGCTTTACTATGAACTGGCTAGCTTCATCAGGCAGCTTTACTATGAACTGGCTAGCTTCATCAGGCAGCTTTACTATGAACTGGCTAGCTTCATCAGGCAGCTTTACTATGAACTGGCTAGCTTCATCAGGCAGCTTTACTATGAACTGGCTAGCTTCATCAGGCAGCTTTACTATGAACTGGCTAGCTTCATCAGGCAGCTTTACTATGAACTGGCTAGCTTCATCAGGCAGCTTTACTATGAACTGGCTAGCTTCATCAGGCAGCTTTACTATGAACTGGCTAGCTTCATCAGGCAGCTTTACTATGAACTGGCTAGCTTCATCAGGCAGCTTTACTATGAACTGGCTAGCTTCATCAGGCAGCTTTACTATGAACTGGCTAGCTTCATCAGGCAGCTTTACTATGAACTGGCTAGCTTCATCAGGCAGCTTTACTATGAACTGGCTAGCTTCATCAGGCAGCTTTACTATGAACTGGCTAGCTTCATCAGGCAGCTTTACTATGAACTGGCTAGCTTCATCAGGCAGCTTTACTATGAACTGGCTAGCTTCATCAGGCAGCTTTACTATGAACTGGCTAGCTTCATCAGGCAGCTTTACTATGAACTGGCTAGCTTCATCAGGCAGCTTTACTATGAACTGGCTAGCTTCATCAGGCAGCTTTACTATGAACTGGCTAGCTTCATCAGGCAGCTTTACTATGAACTGGCTAGCTTCATATCAGGCAGCTTTACTATGAACTGGCTAGCTTCATCAGGCAGCTTTACTATGAACTGGCTAGCTTCATCAGGCAGCTTTACTATGAACTGGCTAGCTTCATCAGGCAGCTTTACTATGAACTGGCTAGCTTCATCAGGCAGCTTTACTATGAACTGGCTAGCTTCATCAGGCAGCTTTACTATGAACTGGCTAGCTTCATCAGGCAGCTTTACTATGAACTGGCTAGCTTCATCAGGCAGCTTTACTATGAACTGGCTAGCTTCATCAGGCAGCTTTACTATGAACTGGCTAGCTTCATCAGGCAGCTTTACTATGAACTGGCTAGCTTCATCAGGCAGCTTTACTATGAACTGGCTAGCTTCATCAGGCAGCTTTACTATGAACTGGCTAGCTTCATCAGGCAGCTTTACTATGAACTGGCTAGCTTCATCAGGCAGCTTTACTATGAACTGGCTAGCTTCATCAGGCAGCTTTACTATGAACTGGCTAGCTTCATCAGAGGCAGCTTTACTATGAACTGGCTAGCTTCATCAGGCAGCTTTACTATGAACTGGCTAGCTTCATCAGGCAGCTTTACTATGAACTGGCTAGCTTCATCAGGCAGCTTTACTATGAACTGGCTAGCTTCATCAGGCAGCTTTACTATGAACTGGCTAGCTTCATCAGGCAGCTTTACTATGAACTGGCTAGCTTCATCAGGCAGCTTTACTATGAACTGGCTAGCTTCATCAGGCAGCTTTACTATGAACTGGCTAGCTTCATCAGGCAGCTTTAGATGCCAAGGGAAAATGAATATATTTGCTAGTTAACTATCTGATTGATAAAGTTGATAGAAATGCCATAAGCTAGCTAGATAGCTAGCTAGCTAAATTGAAACTGTTGGGGGAAAGCTAGCTAACTAACTTCCACCATTATCACTGCAGTGTGGCTCATTTTAGCTAGGTTTCTAGATAATAAAAAATATATATTTGCTAGCTATAATTTAAAAACCTGTTACTGACTTTTGAACACTTTTTGTTTAACTACTTAATTCCACTGCCTGTTTATTGATTAATTGGTGACTTAAAAAGTTGGCAAGCAAAATGCCTCTCTCAATTTCAATGCAAATAGACTAGCTAGCTAAAAGCAAACTAGTGACAACTTGATCAAGCTTATGAATATGTAAAACTGTTTACTAAATGATGGCACATCAAAGGAAGTTGTGTTTCTCAGCAACTTGAACCAGCAGTGAAAGTTGAGCAGTGAGGTTAATTTCTTCCCCCTCTCTGCTCTTTTCCTCAGGTTGAAGAGCATCCCTAAGACCCAAACTTGGGAACCTCCCAGCCACCAGGAAAATCATCTTGTTCTTGGAGTTTATTCACAAGGTTGGATAGAAATAGATCTGCATGTTATTCTCTATCATGCAGAATTGTAGCTTGTATCTTGGGAAGCTCATTCAATAATACAGACGTGGGTGATTTCTGTCCCAGGGGACTGAACCGTGTGCAAGTTTTTGATCGATTTAGACCACAATCAGTTGAATGAGGTGTTAGTGAAGTGCTGGAACAAAGACCTGTACCCTCCTGCGTAAAGAACCTTTGGCTGTCATGACTTCAGTTGACTAAATACAGCCACCATTTTATTTTTGTTAATCGATGCAGGTTTGTCGTCTGATTTCCAGGAGCCAGGTGGAGATGAATACAACCATACTCCAAGGCATCCAGGTTGAGGCCTGCTACCAGCAGGAACATGGAGCACCATACTCCAAGGCATCCAGGTTGAGGCCTGCTACCAGCAGGAACATGGAGCACCATACTCCAAGGCATCCAGGTTGAGGCCTGCTACCAGCAGGAACATGGAGCACCATACTCCAAGGCATCCAGGTTGAGGCCTGCTACCAGCAGGAACATGGAGCACCATACTCCAAGGCATCCAGGTTGAGGCCTGCTACCAGCAGGACCTCCAAACGCAATAAAGTTTGGTATAAACTACTCATGTTCATTTTTTTGTAGGTTACAAAACAATAACTTTTGTTGGTTCTTCTCATTTGTACTAACTACTATGGGAATTTAAACATCTGACAACATGCAGACTTTCTACGTCAAGACAACAGTTAGAGCGTATGATTCAAAAAGGTTTCAAATCAAGCCTCACATCCAGGGTGAATACATGTTTATTAATGTATAAAGGAGATCACACAGGTGTGCTGACTAAAATATACATCCCAGACAAGACTGAAGAACAGGACAAATAGGCTGGGTTTAGACAGGCGGCCCAAATTCTGATCTTTTCTTCCACTAATTGGTCTTTTGACCAATCAGATCAGCTCTGAAAAAGATCTGATGTGAAAAGATCTGATGTGATTGGTCAAAAGACCAATTAGTGGAAAAAAAGATCAGAATTGGGCTGCCTGTCTAAACCCAGCTAGGGACAAGTGAATATAAGTCAGTTGTTGTCTTGGTAGCAGTTTGTATGAATGAGTGGTTGCATACAGTACATGTTAAATATCTACGAGACAGAGATCAGGAGACTGTCATCAAAGGGAAGGTACCACTGAAGGCCCCAGTATTCAGGCAGGCAGCATGGGGGTAGAAGGGAAGGTACCACTGAAGGCCCCAGTATTCAGGCAGGCAGCTTGGGGGTAGAAGGGAAGGTACCACTGAAGGCCCCAGTATTCAGGCAGGCAGCTTGGGGGTAGAAGGGAAGGTACCACTGAAGGCCCCAGTATTCAGGCAGGCAGCTTGGGGGTAGAAGGGAAGGTACAACTGAAGGCCCCAGTATTCAGGCAGGCAGCTTGGGGGTAGAAGGGAAGGTACCACTGAAGGCCCCAGTATTCAGGCAGGCAGCTTGGGGGTAGAAGGGAAGGTACCACTGAAGGCCCCAGTATTCAGGCAGGCAGCTTGGGGGTAGAAGCTGTTGAGAAGTCTGGGAAGGTACCACTGAAGGCCCCAGTATTCAGGCAGGCAGCTTGGGGGTAGAAGCTGTTGAGAAGTCTTCTGGGAAGGTACCACTGAAGGCCCCAGTATTCAGGCAGGCAGCTTGGGGGTAGAAGCTGTTGAGAAGTCTGGGAAGGTACCACTGAAGGCCCCAGTATTCAGGCAGGCAGCTTGGGGGTAGAAGCTGTTGAGAAGTCTGGGAAGGTACCACTGAAGGCCCCAGTATTCAGGCAGGCAGCATGAAGCAGATGATTAGCTGTTCAGGAGTCTTATGGCTTGGGGGTAGAAGCTGTTGAGAAGTCTGGGAAGGTACCACTGAATGCCCCAGTATTCAGGCAGGCAGGTTGAAGCAGATGATGTCAGCATCCAGGTCCTTGTCCCAGCATGCAGTGGTCTGATAGGGGGAGATGACAATAAAGACATGATGTAACTTTCATCACCAAAGCCGTGTTAGCATCTACTGCACGTTGCTGAACCATCCAACCATTTTAATTTTGTGTCATTGATATAAAATGGGCAACTCACATACAATATCCAGTTCATAAGCATTGACTCTAACACCTCTAGGTCCCCCTGTAGCTCAGTTGGTAGAGCATGGCGCTTGCAACGCCAGGGTTGTGGGTTCGTTTCCCACAGGGGGGCCAGCGTGAAAAATGTATGCACTCACTAACTGTAAGTCGCTCTGGATAAGAGCGTCTGCTAAATGACTAAAATGTCCTGTGGTGTTCTGACAGCTTGCTGCTCTCTAGTGATCTCCACCTGAAACGCAATAACAACATGAATAACGATTAGCCTGGTCAGTGACTTGGCTAGCTAGGCTAATTAAACACTCATGTAAATGTACACATCAGCCAACCAATACAGCCTACTACACCAATTAATCAATAAACAGGCAGTGGAATGAAGTAGTTTGACAAGTGTTCAAAAGTCAGTAACAAGTCTAGCAAATATATAGCTAGCAAATATAATATAGCTAGCAAATATATAGTTTTTCTTTTCTAGAAACCTAGCTAGCATTAGCTACACTGCAGTGATGATGGTGGGAGTTGGCTAGCTAGCTTTCCCTCAGCAGTTTCAATTTAGCTAGCGAGCTACCCCATAATGACAAAGCGAAAATAGGTTTAGACATTTTTGCAAATGTATTACAAATAAAAAACAGAAATACCTTATTTACATAGGTATTCAATGGCCTCCCACTCCTCTTTCTATTCTGGTTAGAGCCAGTTTGCGCTGTTCTGTGAAGGGAGTAGTACACAGCGTTGTACGAGATCTTCAGTTTCTTGGCAATTTCACACATGGAATAGCCTTCATTTCTCAGAACAAGAATAGACTGACGAGTTTCAGAAGAAAGTTATTTGTTTCTGGCCATTTTGAGCCTGAAATCCACAATTGCTGATGCTCCAGATACTCAACTAGTCTCAAGAAGGCCAGTTTTATTGCTTCTTTAATCAGCACAACAGTTTTCAGCTGTGCTAACATAATTGCAAAAGGGTTTTCTAATGATCAATTAGCCTTTTAAAATGATAAACTTGGATTAGCAAACACAACGTGCCATTGGAACACAGGACTGACGGTTGCTGATAATGGGCCTCTGTACGCCTACGTAGATATTCCATTAAAAAATCTGCCGTTTCCAGCTACAATAGCCATTTACATTAACAATGTTTACACTGTATTTCTGATCAATTTGATGTTATTTTAATGGACAAAAAATGTGCTTTTCTTTCGAAAACAAGGACATTTCTAAGTGACCCCAAACCTTTGAACGGTAGTGTGTATTTTGTCTTCCCCTGGCATCTAAAGCTGTCAATGCAATGGCTGGTCTGGAGTTCGTCTGAAATGGACCATTATATTTCACTTGATAAGCAAACTAATGTCATGCCTTTTCACCAAAACATCAACGAGCACAGATAAAAGAGATGATTACGTTCAAGTAGGTCGTTTTGGTTTCATTTACCTCGTCCTCGTTTGATGGAGCAATCCAGCCGCTGGTTAAGTGGCTGTGGTTTTGGCAGAAGGGAACTGATTGGTCAGGAGTAAAAGGTCCGGCCCCCAGAGCTGCTCAAATACATTTTTTTACTTGTGAATCTCTTTCTACAAACGTACAAAACTTTATACAAGATTACGAATCTCTTGATCAAATCAAATCAAATGTGACAACAGTGACAGAACTCAGAGCGCGAGCAGATTCAAAATCTAAAAGTGTATTTTTGATTCACAGCAGA
>CM062507.1:48301944-48304444 GCA_031479575.1 Coregonus ussuriensis | reverse complement strand
TAAACATTCCCAAAAAAATAAACCCATAACATCCGCCTTTGACCAATAAAACCCTACCCTTGACAATCTCTGTTGTGGATACCACAGTCACCCCTAAACTTGAGGAAAATAAGATTGCCACCCCAGCACTGAAATTAGTACCATGACTGAGTATATGCTGCCCCTCCCACCACAACCTCATTTTCCTCATCACTATGTATCTCCTGTAGAAAAACAACATTGAGCCTTTTCTGTTTTATTACTTCTAATACCCAAGCCCTCTTATTCCTGTCCCTTCCCCCATTAATATTGAGAGAACCTACCCTTAGTACCTCCATATAGAAAAAAGAAAGGAAAAACAGAAGAAACCACAGAGAAACAAAGAGAAAAAAGCACCCTATGAGGCAAGGATCATCATCATTGTTTTAATCTTACATTTAAGTCATTTAGCAGACGCTCTTATCCAGAGCCACTTACAAATTGGTGCATTCAACTTAGGATAGCCAGTGGGATAACCACATCTTGATCACAGTAAGTACACTTCTTCAAACAAGTCAGTGCTAGCAGGTGAAATAAGTCAGGTGTTAGTTTAGACAAAAGACAGTGGTAGTAAAGGGGGGGTAGAAGGATTACTATTATACTATTCCAGGTATTCCTTAAAGAGGTAGGGTTTCAAGTGTCTCCGAAAGGTGGTCAGTGACTCCGCTGTCCTGGCGTCGTGGGGGAGCTTGTTCCACCATTGAGGTGCCAGAGCAGCGAATAGCTTTGACTGGGCTGAGCGTGAACTGTGCTTCCGTAGAGGTAGGGGGGCTAGCAGGCCAGAGGTGGATGAACGTAGTGCCCTCGTTTGGGTTTAGGGTCTGATCAGAGCCTGAAGGTAAGGAGGTGCCGTTCCCCTCACAGCTCCATAGGCAAGCACCGTGGTTTTGTAGTAGATGCGAGCTTCAACTGGAAGCCAGTGGAGTGTGCGGAGGAGTGGGGTGACATGAGAGAACTTGGGAAGGTTGAACACCAGTCGGGCTGCAGCATTCTGGATAAGTTGTAGAGGTTTAATGGCACGGGCAGGGAGCCCAGCCAACAGCGAGTTGCAGTAATCCAGACGGGAGATGACAAGTGCCTGGATTAGGACCTGTGCAGCTTTCTGTGTAAGGTAGGGTCGTACTCTGCGAATGTTGTAGAGCATGAACCTGCAGGATCGGGTCACCGCTTTGATGTTAGCAGAGAACGACAGGGTGTTGTCCAGGGTCATGCCAAGGTTCTTTGCACTCTGGGAGGAGGACACAATGGAGTTGTCAACCGTGATGGCGAGATCATGGAGCAGGCAGGAAGAGCAGCTCCGTCTTGCCGAGGTTCAGCTTGAGGTGGTGATCCGTCATCCATACTGATATGTCTGCCAGAGGAGGAGGATGATTCAGCAGGGAGGAGAAGGTGGCAAAGAGCTTCCTAGGGTTAGAGGCAGAGGCTTGAAATTTAGAGTGGTAGAAAGTGGCTTTAGCAGCAGAAACAGGAAGAAAAAGTAGAGAGGAGGGAGTGAAAAGATGACAGGTCCGCAGGGAGTCTAGTTTTCCTCCATTTCCGCTCGGCTGCCCGGAGCCCTGTTCTGTGAGCTCGCAATGAGTCGTCAAGCCACGGAGCAGGAGGGGAGGACCAAGCCGGCCGGGAGGATAGGGGACATAGAGAGTCAAAAGATGCAGAAAGGAAGGAGAGGAGGGTCGAGGAGGCAGAATCAGGAGATCGGAGGGAGAAGGATTTAGCAGAGGGAAGAGATGATAGGATGGAAGAGGAGAGAGTAGCGGGAGAGAGAGAGCGAAGGTTGCGACGGCACATTACCATCTGAGTAGGGGCAGATAGTGTTGGAGGAGAGCGAGAGAGAAAAGGATACAAAGTAGTGGTCGGAGACATGGAGGGGAGTTGCAGTGAGATTAGTAGAAGAACAGCATCTAGTAAAGATGAGGTCAAGCGTATTGCCTGCCTTGTGAGTAGGGGGGGACGGTGAGAGGGTGAGGTCAAAAGAGGAGAGGAGTGGAAAGAAGGAGGCAGAGAGAAATGAGTCAAAGGTAGACGTAGGGAGGTTGAAGTCCCCCAGAACTGTGAGGGGTGAGCCATCCTCAGGAAAGGAACTTATCAAGGCGTCAAGCTCATTGATGAACTCTCCAAGGGAACCTGAAGGGCGATAAATGACAAGGATGTTAAGCTTGAATGGGCTAGTGACTGTGACAGCATGGAATTCAAATGAGGAGATAGACAGATGGGTCAGGGGAAAAAGAGAGAATGTCCACTTGGGAGAGATGAGGATTCCTGTGCCACCGCCGCGCTGACCAGATGCCCTCAGGGTATGCGAGAACATATGATCAGACGAGGAAAGAGCAGAAGGAGTAGCAGTGTTTTCTGTGGTAATCCTTCTTAATCTTTTATTTTTATTGGCCAGTCCAGTCTGAGATATGGCTTTTTCTTTGCAGCTTGCCTAGGTCAGCATCCCGGAGTCGCCTTTTCACTGTTGACGTTGAGACTGGTGTTTTGC
>CM062507.1:48284444-48294444 GCA_031479575.1 Coregonus ussuriensis | reverse complement strand
TTAAGAGCAGTTGGAGGCTACTGAAGGAGTGTTGTATGGCATTGAAGCTCGTTTGGAGGTTTGTTAACACAGTGTCCAATGAAGGGCCAGATGTATACAAAATGGTGTCGTCTGCGTAGAGGTGGATCTGTGAGTCACCAGCAGCAAGAGCGACATCATTGATATACACAGAGAATAGAGTCGGCCCGATAATTGAACCCTGTGGCACCCCCATAGAGACGGCCAGAGGTCCAGACAACAGGCCCTCCGATTTGACACATTGAACTCTATCTGAGAAGTAGTTGGTGAACCAGGTGAGGCAGTCATTAGAGAAACCAAGGCTATTTAGTCTGCCAATAAGAATGCAGTGGTTGACAGAGTCGAAAGCCTTGGCCAGGTCGATGAAGACGGCTGCGCAGTACTGTCTTTTATCGATCGCGTTTATAATATCGTTTAGGACCTTGAGCGTGGCTGAGGTGCACCCATGACCACCTCGGAAACCGGATTGCATAGCGGAGAAGGTACGGTGGGATTCGAAATGGTCTGTTTGTTAACTTGGCAGGATGGATATAGGTCTATAACAGTTTGGATCTAGAGTGTCACCCCCTTTGAAGAGGGGGATGACCGCGTCAGCTTTCCAATCTCTGGGGATCTCAGACGTTATAAAAGAGAGGTTGAATAGGCTAGTAATAGGGGTTGCGAAAATTTCGGCGGCTAATTTTAGAAAGAAAGGGTCCAGATTGTCTAGCCCAGCTGATTTGTAGGGGTCCAGATTTTTCAGCTCTTTCAGAACATCAGCTGTCTGAATTTGTGTGAAAGAGAAGCGGGGGGGGGGGGGCATGGGCAAGTTGCAGCGGAGGGTGCAGAGCTGGTGGCCGGGGTAGTGGTAGCCAGGTGGAAAGCAAGGCCAGCCGTAGCAAAATGCTTGTTGAAATTCTCGATTATTGTAGATTTGTCGGTGGTGATAGTGTTTCCTAGCCTCAGTGCAGTGGGCAGCTGGGAGGAGGTGCTCTTATTTTCCATGGACTTTACAGTATCCCAAAACTTTTTGGAGTTAGTGCTACAGGATGCACATTTCTGTTTGAAAAAGCTAGCCTTTGCTTTCCTAACTGATTGTGTATATTGGTTCCTGACTTCCCTAAAAAGTTGCATATCGCGGGGGCTGTTCGATGCTAATGCAGTACGCCACAGGATGTTTTTGTGCTGGTCAAGGGCAGTCTGAGGAGAACCATGGGCTATATCAGTTCTTAGTTCTGAATTTTTTGAATGGGGCATGCTTATTTAAGATTGAGAGGAAAGCACTGTTAAAGAACAACCAGGCATCCTCTACTGACGGAATGAGGTCAATATCCATCCAGGATACCCAGGCCAGGTCAATTAGAAAGAACTGCTCGCTGAAGTGTTTTAGGGAGCGTTTGACAGTGATGAGGGGTGGTCGTTTGACCGCGGACCCATTACGGACGCAGGCAATAAGGCAGTGATCGCTGAGATCCTAGTTGAAGACAGCGGAGGTGTATTTAGAGGGTAAATTAGTCAGGATGATATCTATGAGGGGGACCATGTTTACGGATTTAGGGTTGTACCTGGTAGGTTCCTTGATCATTTGTGTGAGATTGAGGGCATCTAGTTTGGATTGTAATACTAATATGCCACTTAGCAGACGCTTTTATCCAAAGCGACTTACAGTCATGCGTGCATACATTTTTGTGTATGGGTGGTCCCGGGGATCGAACCCACTACCCTGGCATTACAAGCGCCGTGCTCTACCAGCTGAGCTACAGAGGACCACAGGACAGCAGGGGTGTTAAGCATATCCCAGTTTAGGTCACCAAGCAATAGAAACTCTGAGGATAGATGGGGGGCAATCAATTCACATATGGTGTCCAGGGCACAGCTGGGAGCTGAGGGGGGTTTGTAGCAAGCAGCAACAATGAGAGACTTATTTCTGGAAAGATGGATTTTTAGAAGTAGAAGCTCAAACTGTTTGGGCACAGACCTGGATAGTATGATAGAGCTCTGCAGGCTATCTCTACAGTAGATTGCAACTCCGTCCCCTTTGGCAGTTCTATCTAGACGGAAAATGTTGTAGTTGGGTGTGAGAGTGGGATTTGAAGGAGTCAGGCGCAGGAGGGTAAATCACTGAATACAGAGTTTATTCCTTAGGACACAGTTACGCTGGATAGCATCAACAGCACAGGGCGTAATACAGGCGCACTGGAACACAATACAGGCACACAGGGAGATATAACCCCGGCAATACAAAGTACGGGTAGCTCAACCGAGCTACACTCATCTTCACATGAAACAATCACCCACAAGGACAAGAGGGCAGAGGGAACACTTATACATGGACTAATGAGGGGATATGAACCAGGTGTGTGTAATTGACAAGACAAGACAAATGGAATGATGATATATGGAGCGGCAGTGGCTAGAAGGCCGGTGACGACGAACGCCGAAACCTGTCCGAACAAGGAGGGGAGGCAGCCTCGGTGGAACTCGGGACATTGGGAATGGACATTTCTGAATCTTTGGTGGCCTTCCTAAGCCAGGATTCAGACACTGCTAGAACATCAGGGTTGGCCGAGTGTGCTAACGCAGTGAATAACTCAAACTTAGGGAGGAGGCTTCTGATGTTAACATGCAAGAAACCAAGGCATTTGTGGTTACGAAGTCAACAAATGATAGCGCCTGGGGAGTAGGAGTGATACTGGGGGCTACAGGGCCTGGGTTAACCTCTACATCACCAGAGGAACAGAGGAGGAATAGAATAAGGATACGGCTAAAGGCTTTAAGAACTGGTCTTCTAGTGCGTTGGGTACAGAGAATAAAAGGGGCAGATTTCCGGGCGTTGTAGAATAAATTCAGGGCATTATGTACAGACAAGGATATGGAAGGATATGAGTACAGTGGAGGTAAACCTAAGCGTTGGGTAACGATGAAAGAGGTAGCATCACTGGAGGCACCGATTGAGCCGGTCTCCGCGTGTGTGGGGGGTGGGACAAAGGAGCTATCCGAGACAGGTTGAGCGGGACTGGGGGCTCTACAGTGAAAAAGTACAGTTAGAACTAACCGAAACAGCAATAGGCAAGGCATATTGACATGGGAGAGAGGCATAAAGCAATCACAGGTGTTATTCGAGAGAGCTAAGACAACAGCTGGTAATGGCGACGAAAGTTTGGGCTGAGGCTAAACAGATAAACAGGATGGGGTACCGTGTAAAGGAACAGTCCAGCAGGCATCAGCTGTGTAGCTGAGTGATCATAAGGTCCAGTGAACAGCAATAGGAGAGTCCGGGAGCAGTTCGTAGGCTGCTACAGCACAGGCGAGCAGGAGGCACGGCTGTTGATTGCGTGTGCTAGCGGGACGGGGCTAGCAGATGGATCTTCGTGGTCGTCGCAACGGGAAGCCTGTTGAAACCACATCAGACAATTACGTAGGCAGACCAGTCGTGATGGATCGGCGGGGCTCCGTGTCAACACTAGGAGGTCCCGTCCGGTTGACAGAGAGGTTGATAGCTGGGAGACGGGCCTGGCTCGAGGCTAGCTCAAGGCTAACTGGTGCTTGCTTCGGGACAGTGGTGATTAGCCAACAACAACAACAGTCATTCGGTTGCAGCTAGCTAGTTGCGATGATCCGGTGTTAAGGTCCAGTGATTCAGTGATTCTGGCAGAAAATCCGATATGCCCTGGCTCGATAGCGCGATGTGCAGACTGGCCGATAATTGTCCAGGCTAGAGCTGGCTGGTAGGTAGTGCAGGCCACGGACAGTGGTGAAGACCGCTAACGGTGGCTAATAGCAACTAGCTAATTAGCTGGCTAACTGGCTGGCTAGTTTCAGCCGGAGGTTCTAGATAAGAAGGTATAAAGAAATAATAGAATCCGTTCCACATTGGGTGAGGCGGGTTGCAGGAAAGTATATTTAGTTAAAGGATGGAAAGTGAGATTGAGAAATATAAACGAAAAAGACAAAAAAACAAATATATGGACACTACAGAAAACACGACCGCACTGCTACGCCATCTTGGAACACAATTGAACCTGTACAGGGAGTACCAGTACTGAGTCAATGAGCAGGGGTACCAGGTAATAACATGGCTATATACAGGGAGTACCAGTACTGAGTCAATGTGCAGGGGTACCAGGTAATAACATGGCTATATACAGGAAGTACCAGTACTGAGTCAATGTGCAGGGGTACCAGGTAATAAACATGGCTATTACAGGGAGTTCCAGGTAATAACATGGCTATATACAGAGAGTACCAGGTAATAACATGGCTATATACAGAGAGTACCAGGTAATAACATGGCTATATACAGAGAGTACCAGGTAATAACATGGCTATATACAGGGAGTACCAGGTAATAACATGGCTATATACAGAGAGTACCAGGTAATAACATGGCTATATACAGAGAGTACCAGGTAATAACATGGCTATATACAGAGAGTACCAGGTAATAACATGGCTATATACAGAGAGTACCAGGTAATAACATGGCTATATACAGAGAGTACCAGGTAATAACATGGCTATATACAGAGAGTACCAGGTAATAACATGGCTATATACAGAGAGTTCCAGGTAATAACATGGCTATATACAGGGAGTTCCAGGTAATAACATGGCTATATACAGAGAGTTCCAGGTAATAACATGGCTATATACAGGGAGTACCAGGTAATAACATGGCTATATACAGAGAGTACCAGGTAATAACATGGCTATATACAGAGAGTTCCAGGTAATAACATGGCTATATACAGAGAGTACCAGGTAATAACATGGCTATATACAGAGAGTACCAGGTAATAACATGGCTATATACAGAGAGTACCAGGTAATAACATGGCTATATACAGGGAGTACCAGGTAATAACATGGCTATATACAGAGAGTACCAGGTAATAACATGGCTATATACAGAGAGTACCAGGTAATAACATGGCTATATACAGAGAGTACCAGGTAATAACATGGCTATATACAGAGAGTTCTAGGTAATAACCTGGCTATATACAGAGAGTACCAGGTAATAACATGGCTATATACAGAGAGTACCAGGTAATAACATGGCTATATACCTCCAATAAAGGAGGAGGGTGTGTCTATAAAGGAGGAGGGTGTGTCTATAAAGGAGGAGGGTGTGTCTATAAAGGAGGAGGGTGTGTCTATAAAGGAGGAGGGTGTGTCTATAAAGGAAGAGGGTGTGTCTATAAAGGAGGAGGGTGTGTCTATAAAGGAGGAGGGTGTGTCTATAAAGGAGGAGGGTGTGTCTATAAAGGAAGAGGGTGTGTCTATAAAGGAGGAGGGTGTGTCTATAAAGGAGGAGGGTGTGTCTATAAAGGAGGAGGGTGTGTCTATAAAGGAGGAGGGTGTGTCTATAAAGGAAGATTCTATTGCAGATTGTTTTATCAATCAGATGACACATTAAAAGGTATTACAAGAAATGAAATCTACTTTCTCCCCTGGACGTGTGTGTGTGTGTGTGTGTGTGTGTGTGTGTGTGTGTGTGTGTGTGTGTGTGTGTGTGTGTGTGTGTGGTGTGTGTGTGTGTGTGTGTGTGTGTGTGTGTGTGTGTATAGGTCGTCTGTTAGACATTCTTCATGGTAAAGGAGAGCGAGGTCATGTGGTGTTTCTGGAGAGTCTTGAGTTCTATTATCCTGACCTTTACAAGCTGGTGACCGGCAAGGAGCCCACCAGACGCTTCTCCACTATCGTTGGTAACACACACACACACACACACACACACACACACACACACACACACTAACCCTAACCCACCAGACGCTTCTCCACTATCGTTGGTAACACACACACACACAGACAGACAGACAGACAGACAGACAGACAGACAGACAGACAGACAGACAGACAGACAGACAGACAGACAGACAGACAGACACCTTATACTATATACTATAACCATCATCTGTTCCTATAACCATCATCTGTTCCTATAACCATCATCTGTTCCTATAACCATCATCTGTTCCTATAACCATCATCTGTTCCTATAACCATCATCTGTTCCTATAACCATCATCTGTTCCTATAACCATCATCTGTTCCTATAACCATCATCTGTTCCTATGACCATCATCTGTTCCTATGACCATCATCTGTTCCTATAACCATCATCTGTTCCTATAACCATCATCTGTTCCTATAACCATCATCTGTTCCTATGACCATCATCTGTTCCTATAACCATCATCTGTTCCTATAACCATCATCTGTTCCTATAACCATCATCTGTTCCTATAACCATCATCTGTTCCTATAACCATCATCTGTTCCTATGACCATCATCTGTTCCTATAACCATCATCTGTTCCTATAACCATCATCTGTTCCTATAACCATCATCTGTTCCTATAACCATCATCTGTTCCTATGACCATCATCTGTTCCTATAACCATCATCTGTTCCTATAACCATCATCTGTTCCTATGACCGTCATCTGTTCCTATAACCATCATCTGTTCCTATAACCATCATCTGTTCCTATAACCATCATCTGTTCCTATGACCATCATCTGTTCCTATGACCATCATCTGTTCCTATAACCATCATCTGTTCCTATAACCATCATCTGTTCCTATAACCATCATCTGTTCCTATGACCATCATCTGTTCCTATAACCATCATCTGTTCCTATAACCATCATCTGTTCCTATAACCATCATCTGTTCCTATAACCATCATCTGTTCCTATAACCATCATCTGTTCCTATGACCATCATCTGTTCCTATAACCATCATCTGTTCCTATAACCATCATCTGTTCCTATAACCATCATCTGTTCCTATAACCATCATCTGTTCCTATGACCATCATCTGTTCCTATAACCATCATCTGTTCCTATAACCATCATCTGTTCCTATGACCATCATCTGTGTACACAAGACACCAGACACTGTGGAGTTATGATGGTTGACTCACTGCGTGTGTGTGTGTGTTGTTTGTAGTGGAGGAGGGTCAAGAAGGGTTAACCCAGTTCCTGATGAATGAAGTGATCAAGCTGCAGCAGCAGACCAAAGCTAAAGATGTCCAGAGAGTTGACCTCATTGGGAAACAGCGCACCCTGGAGGACGAATACAAGAAACTACGCCTGGCCAACCAGGAACTATCAGCCTTCCAGCTGAGTAATAACATTATTATTATTATTATTATTATTATTATTAGTAGTAGTAGTAGTAGTAGTAGTAGTAGTAGTAGTAGTAGTAGTACTAGTAGTAGTAGTAGTAGTAGTGTAATTATTATCCCATTTTTGGAGAGCTAGAGCTCTGAAATGGTAAGACCTACAGAGACCTAACTTGGTGGGATAGTGTAAGTTGGTGGCCGAATACATCTGGTTACACGTGGTGCAACTCGTCCAAATGGTGTCGTTATAAACAACCTTTGACTTCAAAAGGTCAGCCCCGCCTCCTCGTTCCACCTAGAGCCTCGGAATTTGGCACAAAGGTTCCACTCCAACGAAGGAACACATTTTCCTCTAGGACCAATGATGTCAACATGATGGACCCTCTGCCATTTTGAAAGCTGATTTCTCAGAAACTTGGTGTAAAGCATCTACAGACCAAGATTTTTAAATGTATTATAAATGAGGTTGATATCTTAAACCTGTGAGCCAATGAAGTTGAGTGAGGTTGGGTCTGACAATTCAAGTCGCTCTTGGAGGGAATGGAGCCCCCTGCTGGCCATGCATTTCAATACTCTACAACGTTTCCTGAGGTGTGCGCTTGTCCACTACTCACATGGATTCAAAAGTATAAAATTGGTGTGAGTCCCAGAGATTAAGTCAAGACCGGAACCCTTTAGATCCAGACCCAGATCAACGCCTGAGACCCAGACCAAGGATCAATGTATTAAGACCATGACCAGACCAATACCAGTTTAACTGAGGACAAAAAAGATCCAGTATTGTTAACTGGAGTAGATTAAGGTAGAGTATAGCACAGTATAGTATAGTATAGTATAGTATAGTATAGTATAGTATAGTACAGTATAGTACAGTACAGTACATTATAGTACAGTATAGTACAGTTCAGTACAGTACAGTTATGTTCAGTATAGTACAGTATAGTTAAGTATAGTTAAGTACATCACAGCTATGAACAGTATAGTTCAGTATAGTATAGTATAGTATAGTAGAGTACAGTACAGTATAGTGCAGTACCATACAGCTATGTACAGTATATGTCAGTATAGTTCAGTATAGTTCAGTATAGTTCAGTATAGTACAGTTATGTACAGTATAATTACGTATAGTACAGTATAGCACAGTATAGTCTAGTACAGTCTATTTCAGTACAGTACAGTTCTGTACAGTATAGTTCAGTATAGTATAGTATAGTACAGTACAGAATAGTATAGTATAGTATAGTACAGTACAGAATAGTATAGTATAGTATAGTGCAGTATATTATAGTGCAGTTCTGTACAGTATAGTTCAGTATAGTTCAGCATAGTACAGTATAGTACAGTAGAGTACAGTAGAGTACAGTATAGTACAGTTCAGTACAGTTCAGTATAGTTCAGTATAGGTCAGTATAGCACAGTATAGTTCAGTACATTACAGTAAAGTTATGTATAGGTCAGTATAGTACAGTAGAGTACAGTTCAGTACAGTTCAGTTCAGTATAGTTCAGTATAGTTCAGTATAGTATAGAATAGTTCAGTACAGGAAGAGTAGCTGGAACTTTCGCAACAGCTAATGGGGATCCTAATAAAATACCAACAAATAAATTACAATATTGTACAGTACAGTGCAGTACAGTAAAGGTACAGTAAAGTACAGTAAAGTAAAGTAAAGGTACAGTAAAGTACAGTACAGTGCAATACAGTAAAGTACAGCAAAGTAAAGGTACATTATAGTATAGTACAGTATAGTTCAGTACAGCACAGTACAGTATATTATAGTATAGTACAGTACAGTATAGTACAGTATAGTTCAGTATAGTATAGTATAGTATGGTATGGTATAGTATAGTATAGTATAGTATAGTATAGTATAGTATATTATCGTATAGTATAGTATAGTATAGTATAGTATAGTATAGTATAGTATAGTATAGTATAGTACAGTATGGTTCAGTAGAGCATAGTATAGTATAGTATATTACAGTACAGCACCGTTCAGTATAGTATAGTATAGTATAGTACAGTATAGTGTAGTACAGTACAGTACAGTGTATACAGTCTCATCTTTATGAAGGGATCCTCCACTCTATATAGTGTTATTATATATTATATACGGTCTCATCTTTATGAAGGGATCCTCCACTCTATATAGTGTTATTATATATTATATACAGTCTCATCTTTATGAAGGGATCCTCCACTCTATATAGTGTTATTATATATTATATACAGTCTCATCTTTATGAAGGGATCCTCCACTCTATATAGTGTTATTATATATTATATTATGAAGGGATCCTCCACTCTATATAGTGTTATTATATATTATATACAGTCTCATCTTTATGAAGGGATCCTCCACTCTATATAGTGTTATTACATATTATATACGGTCTCATCTTTATGAAGGGATCCTCCCCTCTATATAATGTTATTATATATTATATACAGTCTCATCTTTATGAAGGGATCCTCCACTCTATATAGTGTTATTATATATTATATACGGTCTCATCTTTATGAAGGGATCCTCCCCTCTATATAGTGTTATTATCTATATTATATACAGTCTCATCTTTATGAAGGGATCCTCCACTCTATATAGTGTTATTATATATTATATACGGTCTCATTTTTATGAAGGGATCCTCCCCTCTATATAATGTTATTATATATTATATACAGTCTCATCTTTATGAAGGGATCCTCCACTCTATATAGTGTTATTATATATTATATACAGTCTCATCTTTATGAAGGGATCCTCCACTCTATATAGTGTTATTATATATTATATTATGAAGGGATCCTCCCCTCTATATAATGTTATTATATATTATATATTCCAGGATACAACAAGATGAAGG